>JAOPUP010000020.1:0-223400 GCA_026873135.1 Eucalyptus urophylla | reverse complement strand
AGTCAAAAGAGACCGCAGTATACCATGCGTAACAAGCACAAAATGACGTCAGATTCGCGTGCGCGCTTGAGGTTGAATGCCTGCACAACATCTTTCTTTAACTTAAGAAAGAAAGCACAAGCAAATACAAGCTCAGTGAAGGTGAGAGACAAAAATAGGAGGAGGAAAAGTGACAGTCCGATGAAAGCAAAAGAAGATTGGTGGGTTTCTTTATTTTCTTTACCTTCCTCGATGGGCAAACGAGTGGTGGCAGCAGCTGAGTTAACGGTGCATAGAAGGACGAGCGCAGAGAAGAGAGATTGAGCCAAGAAGAGAATCATCGTCATTTCGGTCTCGAGCTACCCAGAGAGAGAGAGAGAGAGAGAGAGAGAGAGAGAGATATGATTGTTAGGAGAGTGGTCTAGCTTCATGCATTTATGTAGGAAAAGAGGCAAGGCAGACAAAGACTTTTCGCTCTTGTATGTTTGCAATGGAGGAGCATGAGGGGAGAATTACTAAAAAAATCCTAAACTTATTATAGTTGAATCAATTCAGTTCTAAACTTTTTTTTTTGTCAATTTAATCCTAAACCTTTTATAATTGTGTCAATTCAGTCCATCCGGCTCACGTGAACGTCAACAGGGGATAGCCAGCCAGCAAACGCTGATGTGGCAAATTTATAATATTTTTTAATTTTTTAATTTTTTTTTCTCACATTCTCCTTCCTTTGGCCGACCGGAGGCAAGGGCTGGCGAGGTTAGCCTTGTCGGCCACTGGCGAGGGCAAGGCCCCGCCAGCCAACGAGCTCAGCCCTTGCCAAGGCTGGGCGAGGCCGAGCCTCGCCAGATCTGGTAGGGCCTCGCCCAGCCAAGGTGAGAGTCGACCTCGCCAAAGAAACCCAACATCCCCATCTCCATCTCCATTTCTGCAACTCGAGCTCGATTGCAAGTGGAAAACCCATCTCCAAGTTCTTATCTTTTCACTCCCATTTCGTCTCTTTCACTCTCTACGCTTTTGGGTCTTGACCGCCCGCCTCAAAAAGGCAAGCAACAAAGCCGCCCCCCCAACAATGAAAGATCTAGATGCGGGAGCAGAGCCCGTCTCCTAGAACCTCATCAAGCTCATTAGCAATGTCTGCTTCTCCGTGCTGATCGCCACCGTCGTCGCAATCACTTGCCAGAGAAACCCAACATCCCCGGCGAGGAGCCTTGTTGGCCACTAGCGAGGTTGACCCCGCCTTGGCTAGGCGAGGCACTGCTGAATCTGGCGAGGGCTGAGTTCGCCGGATCTGGCGAGGCTCGGCCTCACTAGTGGCCGGCGAGGCTAACCTTGCCAGATCAGGCAAGGCCTCGCCCTCGCCTTTGGCCGGCGTCGGCCGATTAGAGGAAGGAGAAGGTGAGAAAAAAAGAAAAAGAGAAAAAGAATTCAAGAATTATTTAAAAAATAAAAAAAAATATTAAAAAATTGCCATGTCGCGTTCACGGTTAGCTGTCCCCCGCCGGTGTCCATGTTAGTGCCGGCCGGCCAATTTTGACCGGATGGACTAAATTGGCACAATTATAAAAGGTTTCGAACTAAATTGGCAAAAAAAAAGGCACAATTACAATAGGTTTATGATTTTTTTGGTAATTCTCCCAAAGCATGAGTGATGTGTGAAAGCAAGAGAGACAACCCCAAGTCTTCCCCTTATAGATATTTACATGGGAGAAATGTCATAAATGATCTCGAACTTTAATTGGATATGTAATGCAGTCTCTTTATTTTTAATTTGTTCAACATAGTCCCTAAAATTTAGTCCAGTGTTCAATGCCGTTTAGTTTAGCCCATGAACTATATGGAGATGATCCCAAGTCTTCCCCTTATAGATATTTATCTAGGGAAAAATGTTATAAATGATTCCTAAATCTTAACTTAATACGTAATGTGGTCTATTTACTCTTGATTTGTTCAACATAATCACTAAAATTTAGTTCAATATGCAATACCGTTCAATTTAGCCTATGAACTATATGGAAATGTTCAATATTGTTCTTCCATCAATTCAAATGCAAGAACAATATTGAATATTTTCATATAATTTAAAGAATAAATTGAATAAGTATAAAAAATTCAGAAATCACATTAAACAAACTATAAATTCATAGACTATATTGAACATTATGGTAAAGTTCAAAGACTACATTATACATTAAGCAAAAGTTCATGAACTATTTTGTATCATTATTCTTTTATCTAAAATGGAATAGCAAGCTTTTGTCCAAGTAATAACATTTTTTTATAACATCAATATACCTAATAAAAGTCTTTTCTTTCTTTTCATTTTCTCCCTCCATTTTGTTCTCCTAACGACAACGGTCTTTTTGACCGTTTTCATTTTTCTATGAACACATCTCGGATTTGGGTTAGTAGACCCTTCATGGATAGAGTCCAAATTCCACGATTGTCAGAAAACTTCATTAATTGATTAAGTTGTCCTGTAAAAGGATTAGATTCACCTTTTTGGATAATTTTTTTTTCCTTTTTGTTAATTCAGTCATAACAATTATTAATTTCTTAATAATTCAAAAGCAATGGAGATGGAGACCCGATTATTTGTAGGCTGATGAGATATCTCACAAACCTTGTGAACCGTCAAATCTAGTATTTTGATATGCACAAATGGTTTCAATTCAGAATAGTGTGCATGTAATTGGCAAGATTGAATACCTCGGATATGAATGATGGATAGATTGTCTTGACAGTACGATAGTATCTCTGGATCTTCAAACAATAATCGAGTTGTACGGTTGTAGGATAAGAAAAACAGTTTGTCCCTTACTGTACCCCGTTCGATGATGGTTGCTTGTACTTCGGCATATCTAAAGTCTCCATGGATGCTGACGAGCTTCACTTTCACCCACTCACTCTCGAAATAGATTAATCCGAGTTGACAACGCAACTCTCTTTCTTGAGGTGCTCATGAAAGAAATACTAGAAAAATTTTGAGTTAAGACAACGGAAAATCTCAAATTAATATCCTAAATTAATTTTTTTATCAGAAAAAATATGAACTGATATATCTATGGAGTTTTATCATTTGTTTTTCATGAATATACGGATTTGTGACTTTTATGGTATTAATTTAATTTAACGAAAATTAATGGAGTATAAATTTATCACAAATGTATCAATGCGAAATTTTTTATGGTCAAAAAATTAGTTTAAAATAGATTTATCATAACTATATTAATTTGAGATTTTTTTATAATATTAATCTAAAAAATGTTTATGCAGATCACGAACGTGTGGAGATGCATGTGTCCATGCACAACTTTCTTTGTTTTGGCTTCTCGAAAGTACAATTAATTTTTTACCTTTCCCACCAAATTCAAACTAAAACTCACTCATTGAAAAATCATAGAAAGATCATATGAGAACTGTCGTGGCAAATGAAAAGTTTCAAGTGCTTGTAATTTCTTTTTTCAAAAAGAGCCAAATCATCTGGAAGCCATCGCTAAAGCTTTGAAAAAACCTTCACTTTTTGCATAGTCATGGTAGAATAAGGCTGAGATTTTCCAATCAGAGTACGAGTCCGTAGATCAAGACTTGGTCGAATTTGACGGCAGAGCCCACTAATCTTTGATTCGGCCTAACATGGCCTCTTTTGTCTCCGTTCCACGTTAGAAGTTGTAGCCACGACCCGCAGAAAAACCACAACACGTGATTTAAAATTTAGACTTCTAAGTTATGTTTCTTTCACAAAGAATAATTAGTCAATGAAAAAATTATGTTTCTAAAAGTAATTGCCTATAGTCAATGAAAAAAATTCTTTATTAACAATAATTTATATGTAAATATGTTTATGAACAATGCAAATATTTTTTGTGCATACGGTTTTGTAAGATATAGCCTTCAGCAAGACGTCATCTTGTATGCATGTCTAGTCAGAATAACATCAAGTCGTTGAGGGTTGTTTTAATATTGTCAACCAACACAATTATATTCAAAACCTTTTAGGAGAGCCTTGAAAATTCCATGTTTTGAACATTCCAAGAATTCTAAGTATGTAAGGCGCATTTGTTTCGACAGAAAATAAGTGATTCGGAAAATATTTTCTGAAAAATGATCAGTTATATCGTTTGCAAAAATTAGTTAACAAAAAATATTTTCCTAATTGATAACAATCTATGCTTAATTATTTTCACTATCTATGCTTAATTATTTTCACAATCTATGCTTAATTATTTTCACTATCTATGCTTAATTATTTTCACAATCTATGCTTAATTATTTTCATAGGCAATGAAAAAAAATTTCCATTCATTTATTTCTCTAAATAATATAAGCGATCATTTTTCGAAAAATGTTTTCCAAATCACTCATTTTTCATGAAACGAACATATCCATGACATCGTGCAGATGGGGACAATTTTCGAGCCTGTTTGGGACATGTGTATGGGACGTTTAGATGAACATGTGAATTTATTGTGTTATTCCGATGAAGTCGATCAACCAATGTGTCTATGTGATTAATATATCTTGAGCAAAAGGTCTAACACTCTCACAATGTAACCCTCGTTCCTCCGCATGATATTTGTTGCGAAAACTGCACACGAACTCCATTAAAAACGTATGACATATATTTTCGATTAGCATCATGAATAAAAGATATGAAGAGATTGCTAAACTGAGAGAAGGATTACCTTTCAATAGGATCCAGGTATGTAAATTGCACCAGTCCGTCAAGCTTGCTTCATCTACTAGGTGAATGATCAAGTGACCATAATGGTAAAGATTCCGGGAGGGAGTTTTTTTTTTCTTTTCTTTTAAACATTTCATCTAGTAAGCGACGGCGACGGCGATGAAGAAGAAGAAGATCGGAAATGGAGAAAGGGAAGATGAAGAGAGAGGGGCTTACAAGTTCTGGATTCGGAAGAGTGCCGGAAAGAGACCGCTCCTTGAGAACTTTGCTTTCACAATGACGCAAAAGGCTTTATTCTATTGTTATTTGTATTTTATCAAAAAAAATGTTATTCTATTATTAATAGTAATTGATGAAATAAATAATAGCATGCTAAATGATAATTATATAACAATTCGAGCATTAATTCATTTAATTAGCAATAAACATCATTATATGATGAATAATACAAAATCAAATTATGACAATTTAGGTAATCGTACTTCATTATTACTGTATTAATAATTTTAAGACGATGGTCAAGATGATATGTGCTATTATTTAATGTTTTAATACGAAAATCGGGTGGCCATGGACGCACTAGTAAACACGACTAATTTTAAATTGGAATGTTGTTGCTTTACTGAAAACTTTAAAGTTCTCATTCCCCTTCGATGGTTTAGAAAGCACCTTTAGCCAATTACCCTAATAACACTGCCCCTATTACATTTAGAGGTAAATCATTGTCAAAACTGGAAGTTTGTCGACAAGTTGATCAAATAACCATGACACGATAGAAATTACAAGTAAGCTACATCTTTTTTATTCTTTCTCCTTCCAATTTCATCTTTTATGGTTTTGAATTTCAAAATGAAAATAACTACTTGCAAATGCAGCTAATTTTCATGGGGGTAAGTTTTGATCGCGATCTTTGAATTTAGTGGATTTTGCAATCGAATAGCCGAACTTTTATTTCAATTTCCTAACCCAATGAATTTTCATTTTCTTTTTTGCACTCGATACATTTTGACACAAAACTATAGGCCAATCTTTCCAGTGTCAATTGATATGTAATTTTCGTGAACATTTGTGGAATACCCATCGAACGAGGCTTTGCCTTGGAGCCTCATCCTCAGTTCTTTCAAAAAAAATTCAAAGCATAGCAACGAGAGAACGTTAGTTCTTTTCTCATTTGGCATTTTCTTTTAATTTTTTTTTTGGATATTGTTGAAACTTAAATTTTGAGGACCTATTTAATCATTCATTAATTACATAAAAAATTATAGATTAATTTTTAACTCCTATGAAAAATAATTTTCATTAAATTGTATGGCACATAGACATTTGAGGCATTTACATTAATAGTAATAGAATTAAAAAAAAAGAAAAAGAAAAGAGATAATAATATGTACATGTTTAAAAAACAAAAAAGGAGCGAAACCGGGCCGGGGATGGACCGGCCCGGCTTCATTTTTTTTTGTTCTCTTCCCACTGGTCCCAGCTTTCTTATTTTTCCTGGCCCAGCTGTCTTCTTTTTCTCTCCTCCTCCCATCCTCTTTCACGCTCGCGACGAAAGAAGGGGACAGGGAAGGACGTACGGTACGGTACGAGGCTGAGCAGACGCAGGAACCGTCCGACCGGAATTGGGGTGGTCGGGCCAGGCCGGCAGCACAGCTGGCGGTGGCAGGAGCCATGCGCACCTGTCGGTCGGCCAAGCTTAAAAGGGAGAGAGCGGTGTGAGTTGATGGGGGTTCGGACCGAGAGAAATCGGAGGGAGAGAGTGAGCCGAGAGGGAGGCAGATGCGTAGAGAGCGAGAGCAGAGAGCGAGAGCCAGCGTCGGCCGATATCGCGGTCGAGCACGAACCCTGTCCAACGACCACGCCCGGTCGACGTATCTCTGCTGCTGCTTCCCCGGGCTACTTCCGCACCCTCCCATACCGTCAATGTCAGAAAAGCCAGTTTCCAGTGAAAAGAATGTGAAGGAGAAGGACGAGGAGGAGCCCATCTGCATTGCCTCTGTACCCACCAAAACCAACCCATTTTGCTCTCACTGCAACGTAGCAACCCAAAAGGCTCTTTTTGCGCGCAGAGAGAGAGAGAGAGAGAGAGAGAGAGAGAGAGAGAGTTTTTGGATTCTGGGTTACATTTAACGTAGGTGGGGGGGGGTGATTGAGAGAAGAGAAAACTAGGGGAGAGAGAGTTTTTGGATTCTGGGTTACATTTAACGTAGGGGGGCGGGGGGTGATTGAGAGAAAACTAGGGGTCATGGGTCCACTGAGATAAAGGGCATTGCTGGATTCTGGGGTACTTAATGTACCTTCTCTGTATTCTTTTTCTGGTTAGCTACTTAAAATACAGGATTTGGTTTCCATTTTCGGTGGATGGTGGGACTAGGAATTTATATAGGATGTAGGAAGTTGCCGCAGATCTGCTTTTTTTATTTTTTATTTTTATTTTAATGGCTTGGCTTTGCTTGGCTGAGCTGTGAGCTGTAGTTGTGGGGAGCAGCAGCTAATCACCGCCTTTGATGTTGACACTTCGAATTGGTGGGGTCAACCAATTTGCGGAGGGACGACAAGCTAGTCCCCTCGGATCTCAAGGGGAGTAAACGAGGCCATTGCGATTTCTAGCTCGTTTAGTTCTCTTGACATTAATGTAAGACTGCTTTGGTGACCTGAGTATATATCCTTAAAAAGATTTCAACTGAGATTTAATCCACACATTGAGATTCCCTAAATGTAAAAATACCAAGAAGGTAAAACTTGTAATGACCAATTTGGGATATGAGATAATACAAAAATAAGGAACCCCTCCATGGAACTCGATATCTCTATAAATCAAGTGGACAGGAAGCAGAGGCTTTCCTATGAACAAAAGCTCTCTTCCTTTGGTGAACCTACGCACTTAACTGTCACTGAGAATCCAAGGTAAGTCCCCTAGCAAGGACTTACGGAGACAATTAATAGAAATGAAGTATCGTGCTGATGAGGCAGGAATCTACCATCTGTAAGAAACAGTGACTAGACATGCAAGTTTTTATAGATAATTTTTTTGTGGATGTAGTATTCTATATTATCATTTCTCACATATGGAATAGATGAAGTTGGCGGAGCATCATCCACACTAAAGAGAGAAAATTTGAAACTTCCTTAAAATAATTCTTGAGGAGCAATGTATAACAGGCCTAGCTCGGGGACTAAAACACATCCAGAGCAAGAATCTGCCACTCCGCACACCTCGAAATTCAAAGAATGAAAAGCTTCCATAATATATTCCCACCCTTGCAGTGGCAATCATCCACATCATAATTGCGTGAGGAAGTGATTAACAATATCGAAAGAAACGGCACGAATACAACCATCAAACAACAAACCATCGTCTTTTGGCTTTCCCCAATAAGTTGTTTACAATACACAATTACTACACCGCATAATAGTCATCGTATTCTTTATAGCATCTATACCTTTAGTTTCAAATGTGAACAAAAGAGAAACTTAGAAGCGAAATTTAAGAGTTCCTTTTGATGGATTACCAAATAAAGCCCTAGGTCTTTCAAAACAAAATTAACTCAAAACATAGCAAACCATTTCTTATTTTCTATTCTGCCAGTAATCAGTATCCGGATTTATCGGATAGAGATCTTTAGCAGATGTAGATGAAGCGGTTCCAGTCCACGGCCCATCAGTGAGCATGCTCTTGGTGATATTCTCATCAACTGCCTGATCTTCGTCACCTTTGAAATGCTTCCTCATGGCCTCAATTGTCTCCTCCGTTATGATAGTGTCCTCAGAGTCCAGCAGTGGAACAGCAACCTTGCCTTCAAGGATGCTAATCACAGATGACATTGGCGGCCTGAGTGTTGGAGTCGCATTAGTACACAGCAGAGCTACATTTATCATTGCCAGCACCTCCTTTTCGTCAAAATGAGAACCCAGCCTCTGATCAACTAGATCCATCAAATTTCCTCTCTTCTTCAAAACTCGTGCCTAGAAACAGAAATGGAAAGGAAGATATTTCCCTCAAGCTACAGGTACTGATCAGTTGTAGAATATGCTCAGAATACTAAAACAGGAAAAATTTCATGACAAATGCAGTTGATAAACACCTGCTAGTTTTTCACCTCCTATGTAACTTATATTTGGAAGGAAAAAATCGAACAAGTCAATACAGATGAAACATGATTTCTCTACCATTTTTAACTAAAGGTTAGTAAACTTAAACACTTGTTAATCACTTACTAACATTCACCGGTTGCAAAAAAATTACCACCACTGATTTACAATTACCAGCTCTTACTGAGTATTACAGGCAGGGATTATTTGTCAGTTTGTCGTTACAAGAAACAGGAGAATCGTCCATCAATGGTTTACACCCTAATAATCATTGTTCTAGCTAGTGATTGGCTTAACTTAAAGCACAATAAAATCTAATTTTTGGACTCAATTACATGGATGTGAAGAAGTCAAATCTAAATTGAAAGTATATCAATATTTGGGTCAAGCATGGTCTTGAAAACTTTTTAAATCCAATACTAATTATCAAAACTGCAAAGTACTCGACCAACTTGTTTGGCGCTAATGAAACTACAGGGAGTATGAATGTCACACATAAAACTATGAAGACCAAAACAAAACCAACCCAAATTTTAAGGACCTCAAATTTCAATAAATAGAATTGTCTTCAATCCAAAAGAGAATCTACATGATCCCTTCTTTCAGGAGGCAGCCCATTGTTTCGAGTTTCAATGTGTCACTAGGTAAATTCCAGTTTCAGTTTCTCAGAACCAGACTAATCCGTGACCACCCCCACCCCAAGTCGCTCATCTTGAGCATGAACACCATGGGCCGGCTACTGCAAGGATTACTTGCTCCTTTCAAATTCAGTAACAAGAATAATTGGATTAATTTTAAATGACAAATTGCACTTAACGGTATGACAATTCGTTAAATAGGTTTCAATAGCTGGTAACTGTAACTCTCATTTGCAACCATTAAAGTACATATGAGGAGTTCTATACTATGTTCACACTTCCTTAATCCATCTCTCAACCAGCACAAGCAGAGATTTCAATATCATAATAAGAAACTTTTTAATGCTAGAGTTAATTACCCAATCGAGTAGATAAAAGCATTTCTCCTTCTTCTGGTAACTGGTGTTGCTCCGGCCACTAACAACTTCTAAGGCAACAACGCCAAAACGATAGACGTTGGCTTTTTCAGTGAGGTAACCATGCATTACATACTCTGGTGCCATATATCCACTGCATAACAAGAAAAGAGCTGGTGTTTGCAAAATGGCAAATGTCTTAAATTGCACTTAATATTTTCTTCCAAAGACCATCCCTCTTATCTTCCTAAAATACAAAATATGGAGATATTCCTAATCATGACACAATGGTCTCAAGAGTCAAGGAAAAAACAAGTGCATTCTAGAAATTTTTCAGTAGGATTCCGCTGAGAATATTGAAAAAAAAAACAAAAACAAGACATTTGTGGGTTTTATATAACTTTCAGGAGACATATAGCTCCATAGTTGGAAAACAAGTGCATCCTTATAACTTGGAAAAGAGGCTCATTAACTGAAAAATGAGTTGGAAACTGGCTGAGACAAGGTCTGAATACATAGGCAGCAGCAGTAGGAGGATTCCTAAAGCCAAGCCCAGGGGCAAGAAAACTTCTTAATATTGTTGTTGTCGACGTTGCTGTAGCAATAGAAAAACAGCCTTACATTTTCTCACTAGCTTTCTAACCCTTGTGATTCATGTGCCTTTCTTTGTAATTTTGGTTTTATTCTTTTGTAATTCACTTGAAAGTGCACCATCTATGTTTATGTCATGTGAAATATATTCACGAAAAATTGAACTTTTCATGCAAAAGAATATATATATAGATAATTTACATCGAAATCCGTAACGTATAGTAGTTGTTCTTATTCATCAAATTGTTTTACATTAATTAGATTGTCATTGGAAAAAGATAATAAAAACAATTAAATTACATGTCAATATAGGTTGTTAAAAAGTATCACGTCATAATTGTATCATAATATTTTCATATGCTCTTTGCAGGAGAGAATATATTAGGTAGGGCATACTGGATTACCTTCCGAAATGTTTTTCTTGACTATTCTTAATGTATTAAATGAAGTGTGTAGAATACAATCAATCTTTTGATTAATATCTCAGGTAGGCGGATAAAATTTTTCCAGAAACTGTATTAGATCATCTAAGTTTGTTGAGATAATGAAATTGTTTGACGTTATAGTTATTTTTCGTTAAGCAATTACTGTTAGAGTTAGTTCTATGTTTTCCCTGATCAATCACATTCTTTTCATGAACAGGTTGACCTTCTACACATGTCAACGCAAACTTTTGAAACATTTGAACATGCTTATTATATATTTTTCTGTATGTATACAAATTCTATATGCAAAAAAATAATTTCCTCATACAATAATCAATGTAAACATAGGCGAATTAGGTCTGTTGCCTATAATATCAACTTCTAGCCAAATTAACAATTACATAAGTTAATATTAATGGTAGAGTATGTAATATAATTAACATTTTTTCCTAGTTAACATGAAGAGCGGTGGGAGAGGCGTGGAGCTTTGCGGTTAAGCCCCATTCGTTGAGCACCATGCTTTGGGATGATGTGAGTCAGCCGCAGAGTTCCATTCGATTCACTTTTCTTAAATTAGACAAGATTTTTCTACTCCATTCTTTTATGTTGTCACTTACTCCTAATAAAGTTAACGGGAACATAAAACAAGAAACTTACTAAGTTCCAGCAATCTTGGTGCTAATATGTGTGTTGTCCTCCTCATCAAGTTTTGCTAAACTAAAATCTGATATTTTAGAGTTGAGATCCTTATCCAGTAAAATATTAGTAGCTTTAATGTCTCTATGCACAATCTTTAGCCTGGACTCTTCATGAAGATATGCCAACCCCCTCGCAATACCCACACATATCTTGTGTCTTATCCCCCAATCCAGCTTTAATTGAAATTCTTCAGGACCTTCAATTGTATCAGAAAACATCAAAATTGCTTTACTGCCATGTCATTAACTGAAGACAGTGAAGCACAATGTGATATTAAATTACCAAATAAAGTGCGAGCAAGACTGTTATTTTCCATGTACTCGTAAACCAGCAAAAGTTGATTTCCTTCAATGCAGCATCCATAGAGTTTTACAAGATGTGGATGTTGAAGAGCAGAAATCATCCCAAGCTCAGTCACGAACACACAATTTCCTTGCTTTGATTTGGATGAAAGCTGCTTCACTGCTATAGTGGTGCCGTCTGACAGAAGACCCTGCAATTGAACTTTGGCATCAAGATTTAGATACATTGAATGCTGCTTTCTACAATTCTTTTCTATTGGGAATTGGGGCAAGTTAGGTCACTGATTTTCCAGGACGCGCGGACCCCTGGAGTGCCTTAACTTTGGCCAAAGGGACACTTAAGTGCCATAACTTACGAAAAGGTATACTTAAGTGCCAAAATTGGAGTAAAATGGATCACTTGAGTGCCAATCCGGCCAAAATCCGACCAAAATATCAAAGTGGCACTTTTCCGGCGAACCGAGCCCAAAACGACGCCGTTTTGCACGCTGACGTGGCCAAAACGACGTCGTTTTGGGCTGACGTGGCAAAAAAATAAAATAAAATAATTCATTCAATTAAATTTATTTAAAATAATTAAAAATAATAATTTTAACATTAAATTGAGTTAAAATATTTTAAATTAATAATTTTAAAATTAAATTGAGTTAAAATATTTTAAATTAATAATTTTAAAATTAAATTCAGTTGAAATATTAAAAATAAAAAAGGAAAGGGGGAGGCTAAGGGATTAGCCCTCCCCGCCACCGCCGCCCCGTCGCCGCCGGGGGCTGGTGACGGCGGGGGGAGGGTCGGCTAGGGTCGTCGAATCTCACCTAGATCTGGGAGTCGGTGGGCGGCGGCCCTCGCCCGATCCGGCGAGGGTCGGCGGCCCTTGCCTAGATCCGGCGAGGGCTCGCGGCCCTCGCCGACAGATTTGGGGAGGGTCGTAGCCCTCACCCAGATTCGGCAAGGGCTGGTGAGCCCTCGCCGCCGGTCGGCTGGGGTCGGCGGGCCCTAGCCAGGGGCCGGCGACCCCGACCGACCCTCCCCCCGCCGTCGCCGGCCCTTCTCGGCGGCAGCGGCGGGGCGGCGACGCCCTCAGCCGCCCTTCTCGGCGGCGTCGCCGCTCTTTCCTTTTTTTTTTTTTTTTTTTTAATTTTTAATTTTTAAATATTTCAACTAAATTTAATTTTAAAATTATTATTTTTAAATATTTTAACTAAATTTAAATTTAAATTTAATTTAATTAATTTTTTTTACCACGTCAGCCCAAAACGACACCGTTTTGGCCACGTCAGCGTGCAAAACGATATCGTTTTGGGCGCACTTCGCCGGAAAAACGCCACGTTGGCGTTTTGGCGGAAGTGGCACTCAAGTGATCCATTTTTTTTCGAATGTGGCACTTAAATGTACCTTTCATAATTTATGGCACTTGAAGCGTTCTTTTGCCGATTTTCCAGCATACCTTGTATACAGAACCAAAACCACCTTCTCCAATCTTATTGGCAGTGTCAAAATTGTTTGTGGCAGCTTTAATCTGTCGCAAGGTAAATGAACCAATTTGCAATGCTAGAACCTTCAAATTTGCATAGCATTGTGGAGGTGGAGTCTAAAGGATCGGTGAATGTGTCCGATTAGTAGGTCATAGGACAACTTCTTTTTGAAAGCAGATTTTTTTTGTAAACAGACTAGCTTGTCTACAAAAATATGGTTTTTGGTGAAATTGTGATCCTGCTTTTCTATCCCATATTTGTGTTGTCTGGCGATGAATGGGTCAGCGACACATTTTGGGATGTCGCAATTTTATCGACCATAGAGAGATGCGAGCGTGCTCGAGGTTCGGGGCGTGATAGTACAAAAGATTACATTTTTAGTCACTATAATTCTCAACTTGGATTGAAAAAAAAATTAAAACTCCTTCACAGTAGAACATAGTCAGTTTACTTGCCTAGTCGCCTAAAGTGTTATTAGTAGACTACACTATGACATCGCTGCTTTAAAGGTGATTTGATGTTTGACCTTTTAATTACTTTTTTTTTTTGGGTTGAAAACCTTTTAATTACACCTTTTTATTATTGTTGACACGGTGATTTTTGAACTTAACAAGAACTGCCCAGTCAACCATGCAACGAGGGGACAATCATTGACGGATGGTAAAGTTCTACGACAAGAAACATGCATGCGTGTGTCATGGGTTGGTAGTTTCTTGGCCGTGGAATAACCCATGTGGTGCCTAGCGAGCGAAATTCGCTAGGCCAACCTTCTTTCTATAGTTGTTCCAGTGAACAATATGGCAAGTAACTCTTTTATATAAGATCGTACCACGCCCAGCTCCTCTTAGGCGTCTAGTCCATCAAGTGAGACAATAGATTTTTTTAGGTTCAACAACTGGTTTCAGCCTGCCATGACCTCATCAGGAAAGCAGCATAAGCTCCTGACCAGTTTGTGCACGGGAGGCTAACCCCACCTTTAGAGCTCCTAAGTAATGTAATCCTTATATTCTAGAATTTCTAGCATCAACCGTCCTGACGCTATTCCCACAGGCCAGTTGTGTTCATCATCTCTACGTCCTCACTCTTTAGTCGATAATCCCAAGCTTCACTCCCAAGGGTTAACGGGTACGGGAGAATCACGGATTGTGACAAACTTCCCCACTTAATTCTGCAACGCCTTCATTGCAGGCTGTTCTATTGCTTCCCTGCATTTCCCTAACCATCAATGCCACTCCCTAGGACTTACATAGATGACAACGCTCGCCCAATAGAACAAGTCACTTCACTCTATTGCTTGTTTCCCCTGATCAAAGTTATTCGTGAATCTCCAATCACTTGTGCTCCCCGACAAGTGTGGCACCCCTAGCCAACTGCACCCCTGTGGTAGCACCTTCTTTCACCTACTAAGCTTCTCCTGATCTCTACAAGCCAACAAAGGGTCTCCCTTGGTGGAAACATGATCGCAGACCTCTTCTTGAGATTTGCACATTGATCTAGGAACGTTAGCCCCATTTAGCGAGTAATTCGGTTCCTTTCTATACCCTCATTGCCATCACATAAGCTAGATGAGAGTCGCATGTTGTCCGAGCCCTCTCTAGCCTCGGTGATCACTCTCCGCCCTCACAAGATAGGGAAGACCATAGGCTTTTCCTCGAATTGCCCACCTACTGGAGGGATCCTTGCTCTGATACCATTTGTCATGGGTCGGTAGTTTCTTGGCTGTTGAATAACCCATGCGGCGCTTGGCAAGCGGAATTCGCCAAGCTAACCTTCCTTCTATAGTTGTTCCAATAAACAATACGGTGAGTATCTCTTTTATACGAGATCGTATCACGCCCAGCTCCACTCTAGTGTCTAGTCCATCGAGTGAGATAGCAGATCTCTTTAGGCTCAACAATTGGTTTCGGCTTGCTATGGCCTCATCAGGAGAGCAACATCAGCTCCCGGCCAGTTTGTGCACGGGAGGCCAACTCCACCTTCAGAGCTCCTAAATAATATAATCTTTTTATTCTAGAACTCCTAACACCAACCATCTTGATGCTACTCTCACGAACAAGTTGTGTTCATCATTTTTGCGTCCTCACTCTTCACTCGATAATGCCAAGCTTCACTCCTAAGGGCTTACGGGTACTAGAGAATCACGAACTGTGACATATGCATTGGCAACAGGAGTCTCCGGAGACAATTATTCGTTCCTGCCAATAATAAGAACCTGACCTCCATGATTTGGCAATTTGCTTTTGCGTTCATACTCTAGAACGCGAAATTTACGCTAATGAGCTTCTTTGAATTTTTTTATGTACCTCTTTTCTTTTTGTGATAGGAAACTTTCCACGCAGACATTTCATCGTGTTCACAAGAAATGTCAATCTTTCACATCTGCATGATGCTTCCATGAATGTGTTTACACATCGCATTGTGAACGTATCGGTACATGCATTAATGCAGTTGAAAGTTGATTCGGACACTAATGAGAGTAAGTGTGGGCTGGGTTGAAGATCTTCATTTAACCGGTGAATGTGTCAAAATTGGGAAAATTATTATATTAGGTAGGCAGAATATAATTTTCAGCATATTAATAATATCAGTCGAAGCATCTAATGTGACCAATCTTAAATTTTGAGACCCACTTCTCCCTTAAGTCTAATCATAGAAACCCATGACCCACACGTATTTAATTTCTCTATTACTTTGTTTTCCAATTTGATTTACATGTTTCTAATCTTGATATTTTCTAACTTTATTTTGATTTTAAATGCACATGCCATCATCTAATGAGAGGAACATAGATTAAAAGACAATGTGAATAGATGAGATCCACCACTTATTTTGAAAAAAAAAATCATTTTTATGCTTTGCCAATTTCTTGACATTAACTCATTTCCAATCTCTAAACCTTCCTTTGTCCTATAAAAAATATCTAAACCATTAATGCTTTTCTAGTGATATCGGTCGTTAGTATTCATTTGAAAACCTACCCTTTCATGAGTCATGGAAAAATTACCTCTATAGCTTGCCACAAATTTTATCTTAAACTAATATATAAGTTCTTTTTCTTTTTCATAGTGACACGCAATTATGAAATTGATGATAGTTATAAAATTGACAAAAAAAAAAATTCCCAAATATCACTATTTAAATAAAATTTCACTAACGATTGCACCTATAGTCATAAATCAAACGTAAACCTAAGTGATTTAAGAAATATAGATAGATGGAAAAATAAGTCATCTTACCTTATAATGATGGCCTACTCATTGAACGCAGTCCGACTTGCATTCTCTACCCCCCAAGTTGCAAAAGTTAAAATCCAACGGCAACGGTCAATGCCAACTCCATAGCGGTAACTTCACTTAGTTCCCAAAATTCATTGCTTTGCATTGCACAAAAACGAACCATTTTTACTAAATTTTTAATACAGAGTTAAGAGAGAGAAGGAAGGAATGGCATGGCATTGAACTGTCAGATTCCATTTATTAATTCGATAAGAAAGTGAAAAAGTAACTACTAGAGGTAATGGTCCACCGAGATGCAGGTGCTTGTCAGATTCCACTTAATGCACCCCTTCTTTTTTGTTCTTTTTTGGTTAGTTACTTAGGAGACAGGATTTGGTTTCCAATTTCGGTGGAGGTCTGCCGGTTAAGGAATCACGATTAACGAAGTTGCAGCAGATCTGCTGTTTTGCTTTGCTAGGTTGTAGTTGTAGTAGCAGCGGCTAATCACCCGCCTTTGATGTGGACACTTCAATTTTCGTCGTGGGATGTTAAGTGTCGACTTGATCAATATCCACTTAACGGGAAAAGTGTTAAAAAAGTCATAAAATTTTTATATTTATACCAATTTACTCATAAACCCTTTTTTCGGTGTCAATTTAATCCTAAATTTTTTTACTTTGTGCCAATTCAATCATTTCCGGCTAATTTGATTGGATTTTGCTAACTGTACGCCATCCGGCTGACTTGGCACAATTAGTGTTGACGAGTACAACTTTTAATAATATATATATTTTTATTTTTTTTTTATTTTTTCATTCTCCTCCTTCTTCTAGTCAGTCGCCAGACCTTGGTGACCGGCCTGAGGCGACGGTTGGCAAGCCTCGTCGGTGGCCGTGAGGGTAGCCTCTTGCAGGGCGGTGAGGCTCGCCCTTGTCAGATCTGGCAAGAGTCGAGCCTCACCAGCCATGGGCAAGCCTTGCCGCCCCACACGAGGCCGCCCTCGTGGCCACTCGCCTCACCAGTTGACGTTGATTGTGCCACATCAGTTGACTAGCGTCCTGTCAACAAAATCCAGCCAAAATTAGCCGGAAATGACTGAATTGATATCAAATAAAAAGATTAAGGTTTAAGATTAAATTGGTACAAATCTAAAATGTTTATGACTTTTTTAACACTTTTCATTTTGCTCGACGCCCACCTCTTAGATCTCAGGCGGAGTAGATGAACCCATTAAGCTTTCGGTTTCGGTTTCAACTTGTTTGATTCTTTTGACATTAACCTAAGATCATTTTGGGCATTGACTCATAATATAGAACCTTCGATGGAATGGAAGTAGTCTGCTGATGAGGTAGTAATCCACCATTTGCAAGAAACGGCGATTGGACAAGCAAGTTTCTTTAGATAAATTTTTTTGTGGGTAGACATACATGTTTCTCTTCCATCATTTCTCAAAGATGGGAAAGATGAAATTGGCCGACCATCATCCACACTAAACACAGAAAAAATTCGCATTTGCTAAGAGAAATTCTTGAGTAGCAACAAGTAACAGGCTGAGCTCGTGAACAAAACACGTCCAGTGCAAGAACGTGCCACTTCGCACATCTCTCCGTTCAAACAAATTAAAAGCTTCCGTAATAGATTCCCTCCCTTGCAGTGGCCACCATCCACATCGTTATTGTGTGAAGAGGAAAAACTTGCAACATCATTTCTCTTTGAATAACAATATGGAAAGAGACGGCACGAATACATACACCAAACCACAGGCCATTGTCTTTAGGCTTTCCCCACTAATTAGTTCACAATACACATTTAATGCACTGCATAACACTGGTTTTCTTTATATTATCTATACCTTTAGTTTCAAACGTAAGCGAAAGAGAAACTTCAAAGCAAAATTTAAGAGTTCCGTCGCAAGGATTACCAAATAAAGCCCTAGTTCATTCAAGAACTAATATACTTAGAACACAACAAACCATTTCTTACTCTCTCTTCTGCCAGTAATCAGTATCTAGAAGTATTGGATAGAGATCATTAGCAGATGCAGACGAAGCGGTTCCAATCCATGGCCCATCAATGGACATACTCTTGGTGATATTCTCACCAACTGAATGATCTTCGTCACCTTTAAAATGCTTCCTCATGGCCTCAATTTTCTCCTCAGTCATGATAACGCCCTCAGAGTCCAGCACTAGAGCAGCAACCTTGCCTTCAAGCATGCTAACGACAGATGACGTCAGCGACCGGAGTGCTTGAGTCGCATTAGTACACATCGGAGCTACCTTTATCAACTAGATCTATCAAATTTCCTCTCTCCTTCAAAAAGTATGCCTAGAAACAGAAATGAAAAGCGAAAATATTTCCCTCTCAAGCTTCAGGTACTAATCAGCTGCAAAATATGCTCTAAATACTCAAATAGGAAGAAGTATATTGTGTCCCTTGATTATTATGAGACAAATGCAGCTGATAAGCACCTGCTACTTTTTCATCTTCGTTACAGGGTATTATAAATGGATAAAATAATCGAATGACTCAAATACATATCAAACATGATTTCTTTACCGATTTTAAATAAAAGTTAGTAGTACTAATGGTTAACCGGTTCCAAAAAAATTTCAAACACTACTTTAAAATTGCCAGTTCTTATTGAGTTGTATCAGCATGAATTATTTGTGGGTATCATTACATGAAACGGTAAACTCGTCCTTCAATGTTCTTGATTTTGCAACTCAGGTGACAATTGGATTTAACGAGGATAATAATGATTGTTTTTGCTAATGATTGGCTTAGTTTAAAGCAAAACAAAATCTAACTTAAGGACTCGACTATATGAATGTGAAAAAAAGTTATACCTTAACTGAAAGTATATAACCACTAGGGTTTGCTCTAGTGGCCACCCTTCCAACATGAAATGGGGAGGTGAGGGGTTCGAATCCCCACCTTCTTAAGGGGTTTGGGGTGGGGATGATGTAATTCATATGTGGGTTTTGACTCCTACGCCTTGCAAGGAGGCAAGGCAAAAGTCTAAGAGTGAGAGTTAGAGTAGGAATAGAGTGGGACTGACCAAAAAAAGAAAAAAACTGAAAGAATGGGATTGTTAAGTTTTTGTCCAACTCTTCTATGTATGAGTGACCTTTGGTTCAACTTTTCTTGCATAATAACATTCTTTGACCACAAATTTTCCTTCAACCCCGAGAGAGAGAGAGAGAGAGAGAGAGAGAGAGAGTGGTCTTAACTTCATGAAAGAGGGAGAACGAACAAAGACTCTTTGCTTTTGTATGTTTGCATGTGAGTGTGAGAGAGTGATGTCTAAAAGTGAGAGAGAGATGACCCAAAGTCTTCCTCGAATGTATGGATATTCATCTAGAATGGAATTGTTAAGCTTTTGTCCAAGTCTTCTATGTATTTATATTCATCTAGACTACAAATTTTCCTGAGAGAGAGAGAGAGAGAGAGTGGTCTTCACGAAAGAGGGAGAATGGACAAAGACTCTTTGCTCTTGTACGTTTGCATGTGAGAGTGAGAGTGATGTCTGAAAGTGAGAGAGAGACGACCCCAAATCTTCCTCGAATATAAGGACATTCATCTAGAATGGAATTGTTAAGCTTTTGTCCAAGTCTTCTATGTATTTATATTCATCTGGAATTGAGTGAGCTTTGGTTCAACTTTTCTTGCACAATAACTTTCTTTGACTACAAATTTTCTTTCAGAGAGAGAGAGAGAGAGAGAAAGAGAGAGTGGGAGAGAGTGGTCTTCACGAAAGAGGAAGAACGGACAAAGACTCTTTGCTCTTGTACATATTGATGTGAGAGTGAGAGAGTGGTGTGTGAAAGTGAGAGAGAGAGACGACCCCAAGTCTTCCTCGTTTGTCTTAATTGTAGGGATATTCATCTAAAATGTAGCTGTCTTGCGTAATAACCTTTTTCATATTGCCGATTTATCCAATAAAAGTCTTTTAATTTCTTTTTCCCTCTTTTCATATTGTTCTTCAATGACAATAGTCTTTTCCATTTCTCTAATTTCTGTTGACACTTAATTTTAGCCGTTGACTTAAATTTAAGTCGCATAGAAAATTAAGGATTAATTTTTAACCTATAAACAAGGAAATTTTCATTAAATTACACGGCAGGTAGGCATTAAGATCATTTGCATTAATAGTGCTAAATTTTACTAATTTTATAAAAAGAAACTTTTTTAAATTATTAATTAAAAACTTAAAAATTTAAAAAGAATTTGATATAGAAAGGAAGCCGCCAAGCCGGCCTACTCCCCTCTCTTCTCCTTCCTTGCAGCCCGGGCCGGGCCCATTCTCTTTATTTTTTTCCCCGGTCCAGTCCCTCCTTACTCCCTCCTCCTTCTCCCTCGCTCACCCGCGGGAGACAAAGCACGCGAGGGACCACCATTCGTGCAAGGGACTAGCAACGCAGGAAGGGACCGAATTGGCATCAAGTAAAAAGATTTAAGACTAAATTGGCACAAAAAAAAGGTTTATGACTAAATTGGCACAAATGCAACTTTTTTAACACTTTTCTTCACACCCACCTCTTAGATCTTATGGAGCAGATGAACCCATTAAGCTTTCGGTTTCGGTTTCAACTTGTTTGATTCTTTTGACATTAACCTAAGATCGTTTTGGGCATTGACTCATAATATAAAACCATGGATAGAATGGAAGTAGTCTATTGATGAGGTAGTAATCCACCATTTGCAAGAAACAGTGATTGGACAAGCAAGTTTCTCTAGATAATTTTTTGCGGGTAGAAATACAAGTTTCTCTTCCATCATTTCTCAAAGATGGGAAAGATGAAATTGGCCGACCATCATCCACACTAAACATAGAAAACATTCGCATTTGCTAAGAGAAATTCTTGAGTAGCAACATATAACAGGTTGAGCTCCTGAACAAAACATGAGGTAGTAATCCACCATTTGCAAGAAACAGTGATTGGACAAGCAAGTTTCTCTAGATAATTTTTTGCGGGTAGAAATACAAGTTTCTCTTCCATCATTTCTCAAAGATGGGAAAGATGAAATTGGCCGACCATCATCCATACTAAACACAGAAAACATTCGCATTTTGCAAGAGAAATTCTTGAGTAGCAACATATAACAGGTTGAGCTCCTGAACAAAACACGTCCAGAGCAAGAACGTGCCACTTCGCTCATCTCTCTATTCAAACAAATGACAAGCTTCCGTAATAGATTCCCTCCCTTGCAGTGGCCACCATCTACATCGTTATTGTGTGAAGAGGAAAAACTTGCAACATAGTCTCTCTTTGAATAACAATATGGAAAGAGACAGCACGAATACAAACACCAAACCACAAGCCATTGTCTTTAGGCTTTCCCCACTAATTAGTTCACAATACACAGTTAATGCACTGCATAACACTTGTTTTCTTTATATTATCTATACGTGCAGTTTCAAACGTAAGCAAAAGAGAAACTTCAAAGCAAAATTTAAGAGTTCCGTCGCAAGGATTATCAAATAAAGCCCTAGTACATTGAAGAAGTAATATACTTAGAACACAACAAACCATTTCTTACTCTCTCTTCTGCCAGTAATCAGTATCTAGAAGTATTGTATAGAGATCATTAGCAGATGCAGACGAAGCGGTTCCAATCCATGGCCCATCAAATGGACATACTCTTGGTGATATTCTCACCAACTGAATGATCTTCGTCACCTTTAGAATGCTTCCTCATGGCCTCAATTTTCTCCTCAGTCATGATAACGCCCTCAGAGTCCAGCACTGGAACAACAACCTTGCCTTCAAGCATGCTAACCACAGATGACGTCAGCGGCCGGAGTGCTCTAGTCGCATTAGTACACATCAGAGCTACCTTTAACAATACTAGCACCTCCTCTTTGTCAAAGTGAGAATTGAGCCTCCTATCAACTAGATCTATCAAATTTCCTCTCTCCTTCAAAAGGCGTGACTAGAAATAGAAATGAAAAGTGAAAATATTTCCCTCTCAAGCTTCAGGAACTGATCAGCTGCAAAATATGCTCTAAATACTAAAACAGGAAGAAGTATATTATGTCCCTTGATTATTACGAGACAAATGCAGCTGATAAGCACCTACTAGTTTTTCATCTTCGTTACAGGGTATTATAAATGGATAAAATAATCGAATGACTCAAATACATATCAAACATGATTTCTTTACCGATTTTAAATAAAAGTTAGTGAAACTAATAGTTAACCTGTTGCCAAAAAAATTACCAACGCTGCTTTAAAATTGCCAGCTCTTAATGAGTTTTATCAGCACAAATTATTTGTGGGTATCATTACATGAAACAGTAGACTCGTCCTTCAATGTTCTTGATTATGCAACTCAGGTGACAATCAGATTTAACGAGGACTAATAATGATTGTTTTTGCTAATGACTGGCTTACTTAAAGAAAAACAAAATCTAACTTAAGGACTCAACTATATGAATGTGAAAAAAAGCTATACCTCAATCAAAAGTATACGGATATTCGGGTCAAGACATGGTCTTGAAAACTTTTTAATTTAACAGAAATTGAAAAGATTCGATTGTAGTGGAAGTACTTGTTTGACCCTAATGAAACTACAGGGAGTATGAATGTGAGAGTGAGATGAGAAGAGAAATTGCCAAAATTCAATTGAGAATGACAAGCACAGAGAAGAGATATCGAGCCGAGAAGAGAATCATCATCATTTCACTCTCAAGCTTGATGCAGAGAGAGAGAGAGAGAGAGAGAGAGAGAGAGAGAGAGAGAGAGGTCTTCACGAGAGAGGGAGAACGGACAAAGATTCTTTGCTCTTGTATGTTTGCATGTGAGAGTGAGAGAGTGATGTCTGAAAGTGAGAGAGAGACGACCCCAAGTCTTCCTCGAATGTATGGATATTCATCTAGAATGGAATTGTTAAGCTTTTGTCCAAGTCTTCTATGTATTTATATTCATCTGGAATTGAGTGAGCTTTGGTTTGACTTTTCTTGCACAATAACTTTCTTGGACTACAAATTTTCCTTCAGAGAGAGAGAGAGAGAGAGAGAGAGTGGTCTTCACGAGAGAGGGAGAATGGACAAAGATTCTTTTCTCTTGTATGTTTGCATGTGAGAGTGAGAGAGTGATGTGTGAAAGTGAGAGAGAGACGACCCCAAGTCTTCCTCGAATGTACGGATATTCATCTAGAATGGAATTGTTAAGCTTTTGTCCAAGTCTTCTATGTATTTATATTCATCCGGAATTGAGTGAGCTTTGGTTCGACTTTTCTTGCACAATAACTTTCTTGGACTACAAGCTCATGTTCATCTTGATGTGAGAGTGAGAGAGTGATGTGTGAAAGTGAGAGAGAGACGACCCCAAGTCTTCCTCAATTGTCTCAATTGTAGGGATATTCATCTAGAATGGAGCTATTAAGCTTTTGTCCAACTCTTCTTGCATAATAACCTTTTTTCATATTGTCGGTTTATCCAATAAAAGTCTTTTAATTTATTTTTCCCTCTTTTCATATTGTTCTTCAATGAAAATAGTCTTTTCCATTTTTCTAATTTATGTTGATACTTAAATTTTAGCTGTCGACTTAAATTTAAGTTGCATAGAAAATTAGAAATTAATTTTTAAACTATAAACAAAGAAATTTTCATTAAATTACACGGCAGGTAGGCATTAAGATCATTTGCATTAATAGTGCTAAATTTTACTAATTTTATAAAAAAGAAAATTTTTAAAATTATTAATTAAAAACTTAAAAATTTAAAAAGAATTTGATATAGAAAGGAAGCCGGGCCAGGCCGGCCTACTCCCCTCTCTTCTCCTTCCTTGCAGGCCGGGCCGGGTCCATCCTCTTTATTCTTTTCCCCGGCCCAGGCCCCTCCTTACTCCCTCCTCCTTCTCCCCCGCTCACCCGCGGGAGACAGGGCACGCGAGGGACCGCCGTCCGTGCGAGGGACTGGCGACGCCGGAAGGGACCGCCGGCTAAAAGAGAAGAGCAGGCGGCAAAGTGACAATGCTGCAGATCTGTCCAAAGCAGAGCACAGATCGGCGCCAGAGCAGGGGGGAGGAGAAGGGACCGCCGGTGTAGCCCAAGGACCGGCCGGCGAGCGAGAGACCGGAGGCTAATGGGCCTCCGCCGATTGGACTCTTCCCCAGGTCGAGAGCCTATAAAAGGAGGCCTCTGGACGCTGACCGGGGAGTTCGCAGGGGTTCAGGACAGAAGAGAGAAAAGCGAGGAAAAAAAAGGTCCGTGGTGAGAAATCGAGAGAGAAACTGAGAACGAGCGAGTGTCCTCCGGCGACGGGCACACTCGAAACCCGGCCGACAACCTACCGACGTCAGCCCCCTTCCCGAGCCGAAGCCACGTTAAGTCTCGGTTCGAATCTTGTTTGTTCTCCTTTCGGGTTCGTCGAGTTCCCGAGGATTCTGGCTCGGAGGCGCGCGGGGCGACCGGACATTGTCCGATCAATCGAGCTCGCCCTCATTCGCCGCCCCCGAGCCGGTTAGGGAGCACCACCGACGGCCCCTTTTTTTTCCTCCTCGTTCTGTTTTTGTGCCCTGATTTGGGCTCGCCGGACCGGGCTACCGTTGTCTGGTTCGTGCGAGTTCGGATACCGACTATGTTATGCTTTGTTGCTGTTAGGCCCTGGTTTGTCCCTTGCGGTTTGTCTGGGTCCCGTTTGAGCTTTCGCTTGTTACTCAGACTGTGCACGCCACCTGCTCGATGAATAGCCTACGTTAGATGCTCGTTCGTGTTCTTTGTTGATGGCCGAGACTTGCTGATTTTCACGTTTGTACTGAGCGCAAATGAGTCGTCCCCATTGAAGTCGAGTTTTGCTGGTTCATTGCTTGCGGATTTTGGTCTGAGCTTGCGTTTTGGATATGTCGACCTTCTCCTCATTCCATGCCCACCCTGCTTGACGGAATGCTTGAACCAAGCTTGTGTAAACCTGTCTCTGTGCTATGCATCGGAGCTGACCGCCATGTGTTTGTGATAATGCCTAAACGAAGTCACTTCCTCGTTTGAGGATTTTTTTTTTTTTCTTTCCGAAACACCTGGATGTTCTTTTTTTAGAAAAATCATAACGTTCGTCCTTAGTTCACTCAGTTCGCATTCACTTTCCTGTGATTCGAGTTCACGACTGTACCTTTTTTTAAGTTTGAGGATCGAATATGTTAGTAAGTCCATGAGCGTTCTGGGCTTGTTTAATGTGGGGAGTTTGAGTGTGATTCAGCATTGACAATTTTGCTATGACCACATTTCAGATTTAGGTTATTATACAATTTATCGTTGGTGGAGTCCAAATTCCATTATTCTTATAAACTTCATTACCTTATTCGGGGGTATGGCCGTGGAGACCCAATAATGTGAAGGCCAATGGAATACCCTTCGAGCCTACAAACCAATTAAGTCCAAATCTTCGGCCCTTGACCCAATATTATTTGCATGCTGGTGGTGGTATCATATATGTTAAATATAATCAATGGAAAGAGTTGTCCTATTAGAGTAGTTACAAAACAAAAGTATCATATATGTTGAGCTTGGATTCTAAGTTAGACATACAAAATAATATTATCTTAGGATTTTTTAGGACAACAATTGAATTGCACGGTCGTGGAAATTGAAAGATTTGGCATCATAGTCTATCCCATTAATTAATGGGTGCTTGTACATTAGGGTATCTAAGTCTCTATTGATGTCAACAAGTGTTTCACACATGCTCTTTCTTGAGTTGCTTATAAAAGCTCTCTAACCTGGTCTAGAGATAACAACAATTAATTAATACTAGAACAATTAATACATGTCCATGCACGACTTTCTTTGTTTTGGCTTCTAAAAAGTCCGATCATTTTTAAACTCAAATATTTGAACATCATAGAAAAATAAATCAAACTTTCAAGTGCTTATAAATTTATTTTAGAAAAAACAAGCCAAGTTATGTGCGTACCTAGATATTTGAAGAAACTTTTAACTGTTTACATAGTCATCGTTGAAAAAGACTGAAATTTTCCAATCACAGCGTGAGTCATGGAATCGTCAATGGAGCATGTTCTAAGTTTGATCGAATTTGGAACCGGAGCGTGAGGGTTTTGTACTTTGACTTGCTTTGGCCAAACATGGCCTCTTTTATCTCCGTTCCATGTTATAAATCTAGACACCAACAGCAGAAAAATCACGGCATCTAAAACATAAGTTTAGACTTGGACCAAATACTAATGATTCCACGGGTGAATTCATGCACGAGACTTAAGCAAACCTCATCTTCAATGCATGTTTAATCAGATTAATGTCGAGTCATTGAGGGTTATTTTAATTTTGTCAACCAACACAATTATATTGGACTCGCAATCTGAAACTTTATTTTGGAGGCATCAGACACATCAACCCCCGGTCAAATAAATTAGCAGAAGTGGGATAGGAGAACTCTCTTCCATGACTTAAATTTTTTTGAGTCGGTCAAACCAGCACAAGAAGGACATGCAATTTGTCCATTCGTACTCCGGCCAAATAAACTAGCAGAAGCGGAAAAATCATTGATCTTCTAGAGAAGACTTGCGCGCAATCTGAAACTCTGTTAACTTTTAATAATATTTTATTTTTTAAAATTTTTTATTAACTTTTGTTTTTATTTTTTCTTTCTTCCCGACTCGTCATCAGACCAACTAGAGGCTAAAGTCAACGAGGCATTGACAAGGCCTCGCCATCATGGGTGAGCTCGCCTCACCTATATCTGGCAAGGGCGATTTCTCGCCTAGCCATGGCGAGGGCAAGCTCGCCCATGACAGCTAGGTTTGGCCAAGTTTAGGGTTAGAATAAGAAGAAGAAAGAAAAACAAAGAAAAAGAAAAATTGAAATATATATACATATATATATATTTAAAAATTGCCACATTAGTATCGGTCAAACGGTGCTAACCAGCAATCATGTGAGTGTTAGCTAACCAAATTTAGTCGGATGGATTGAATTGATACAACTACAAAAAATTTAGGACTGAATTGGCAAAAAAGAAAAATTTAGGACTTAATTGAAAAAATTGCAATAGATTTAGAATCGCTTTGGTAATTTTCCACCAAGATGGACCGTGACAGAATGATTGAAGATTGTTTCATGCAAAGCCACAGTTCAGTGTTGTAATTAATCGCGATTCACGACGACTGGTTGTGCGCTACAAGTAGAACTTATGGTTCTGAATGCATTGAAGCCATCGCTTAATTAAACCTAATCTGGTGTTGTTTGGCGGTTCTGCCGCATATTCTGGATATCATTAATTGAATGCTTTGCAAGTCATTGTTATCAGTCAGATGTCTTAACATTCCATCCTTCGTGCGGCCTTCATCAAAGGAAAATTTCTCAACACCTTCGCGGGTTTTCCCTGCTTTGATCGGACGCTTTCCTCATCAAATGTGTCGTCGACATTATCCTGTTTCATCTCCCTCACAAAGAACCACAAAGTGGACAAAACTCCCAATATCTCTTTTCATTTACGTATCAAGTGCAACCACTCAGACAAGAGTCGATTTTCTCACATCCAAGCCCCAACTCTTTCACCATCTTCTTTGCCTCCTAATGAGAGGAAGGCAAAGATGTTAGGCTTCAATCGACATCTTCAGCAATTTCGTAAAAGGGTTTGCAGACCAACCACCCGAAACTTTTAGTTGATACAAGAGCCCAATTTGGATGAAGAGGTTCATCACAATCACCACCATCGTCAACAATTTGGTAGTTTTTCTGCTTCACAAGGAATTAGTGGTTTATCAACAATTCGATCAAGGTAAAATACTGTGTTTACTGAACTAATGTTGTTTTACCAGCATTAGCGTCTTTATAGATGTTAAAAAGATGGAGTATACTGATTAAAAAAGCATATAAAAGGAAAGATTTCAAAGACATGCCAAACATGTTTTCAAAATTCCCATTCTTATTGAATTTTTTGGTTTTTCAAATTAAACATGTATTCAAGAAAAACAAATCGAAAACTATTGAATACATTTGATAATAGTAGTAGATATTTAGTTTCATATTGTATTAAGCAATAACAAAGTAAATTGAATTAATTACATATTAGCTTAATAAAAATATAAAATGAAAGATGATTAATTAAAGAAGGAACTTCTTATGAATCCATTGAAAAATGAACTTATTTTGTAAAAAAAAAAAATGATAGATTTCCTGCTTTGTTAAATTAATAGTTCATCAACAATCCGATCAAGAAAAAAATAATTCTTTAACCAATTAATCTCATTTTACAACAAAATTGAAAATATATTTTATTTTGAATATCAACGAAATGAATAATGTGTTTATTTGAGTAAAAATAAATTCCTGTAAATTAATTTTCGGGACTTTCATGCGTTTACTTGAAAATCATTCATGGTGAAAGAAAATTATTCATACATAATGTGTTTATTTGAGTAAAAGAAATTCCCGTAAATTAATTTTTGGGACTTTCATGCATTTGCTTGAAAATCATTTGCGGTGAAAGAAAAATATTCATACATAATATGAGGAAAATGAATTTCTTAATCTAAAAAGGGGAAAACATTTTTTTTTTCAAAAATGATTTTCATGGAAATCTTTTTCCCTTATTATGAAATTTTTTCTGAAACAAACATATTCGAAAATTAAAACTTTTTCCCGAACAAAATAGGTCCGAAGGTTGGATCTCCGAGAGTATCTCACATGAGAATCACACAAAACCTTGTGTCCATGTTTACATCATGTGTAAGGTGTTAGGAAAACATTCCCTAAAGTAATTTTGAAGTTTAACAGAACTTATCCATAGTAAAAAAAAATTATTATGATGATAAGTATTTTTTAGGTGGAAAGTCTGATGGGATATGATCAGATGGTGTCAATCAGAATCAAAGTTGTGGCTTAATTATTTATTTCCTTATATGTTCTGTCAAATGGCTAGAAAGGAGACAATATACTCATGCAACAACTAGTGACGATTGGTTGGATTTCCTGCCTTACATATAAGGAGTTCCAAAGGAAATTTTCCAATATATCTCTTGAAGATTTGGATTTCCTTGAATGTTGTGCATGAGGCAAAGCATTTTTTCCAAGTTGAAGCACTAAACTATGGAAACCCAAATTACTGTATGGAAATCAAAATCTATGTAAGCTTCATCCTTAGCAACCTGGAAGTAGATCTTCTAAGCAAGATTTAGACCAAGTGGTAGATTGGCTGGATAATCCTCTTGAAGATATGTCCAACGGTCAGCTTGTATGGGGAATAGTATAAAAAGAGGTCTCGAAGTTGAAAGGATAAACATAACACGAGAGAATCGAAGCTTATAATTTCAAAGTCTAAAAGAATGTTTTCCAATCAAATACATTTGTTTCTGTGAGCAACATTGTGTAATCATTTAGAGGTCGAGAATTTGTGAGGAGTTATCCACACGAGCTTTAGTGTTCATTGCTCAGATCTTATAACCTCCGATTGGTTTTTAATAGTGGAATCCGGCCAATAAGTTTATAATGTGGGAGAGCAGACGTAAGCTTGCAAAAGTCGAATCACTATAATATTTTGTGTGTAATTCTCTATCATTTACTCTGTTTATTTTAATTGTGATAGAAATGCACATCGGTAAGATCTGACCACCACACTCTCTGTCACTAGAAGCTATATCTTCGTAATATTACTTAAATTTCTTTTAATTTCTGCAATATCTCCTATTCACCCCCCTTTAGGTGATATATCTAGCTATAACAATTGGTATCAGAGCATGGTTATTCGTTATTGAAGCGATTCAATTAATTCTGAGTTAACAATCTTTCTATGGCTAGCAATATTGCATCAGGACTTATGGAAGGACAGAGTTACACAAGGTCTTCGTACTTTAATGGAAAGGACTACAACATTAGGAAGAACAAAATAAAAGTATTCATCATATCCAAGGATTCCTTAGAGTGAGACGCAGTTTTGAAAGGTGTAAGACCTCCGGCCTTTTCCTCAAAAGGTACGGATAGCAAAAAGCCTGAAGTCGAAGCTATGTTTGAGGTAGAAATAATCAAAAGGAAGTTTTATATGCTAAAGCAATTTATTCTTATATTGTGCCTTATCTCCCTCAGAATATAACTGCATATCGTCATGTGAGTTTGCTAAAGAAATTTGGGACAGGTTGCATGTGACGTATGAAGGAACTGATTGGGTTAAGAAGACAAAGGTAAACATTCTTTTCCAGCAATATGAAGCCTTCAAGATGAAACTGAAGAAACTGTAATTGACATCTTGTGCAGATTTACTGACATTATCAATGGGCTAGTGTATCAAGGGCAATCTATATCAAATCCTATGAAAGTGAAAAAGATACTTTGAGGACTATCAAAAGAATGGAACAACATTAAGACGTCTATTCAAGAAAGTCAAAGGATATCATCTCTCCATGGATGAACTCATGGGAACTCTCCAATCTTATGAAGAAGAACGTTTGACCAATGAAAACACTAGAGGTAAGAAAGTAATAGCTTTAAAATTTACTCTTGACTCTGATGATTCAGATTTAGAAGATGACGAAGAAGACAATGAGGAAATTGCACTCATCGTGAAGAAGCTTCAAAAGATGGCTAGAAAAGGAAGGAAGTTCAAAGAAAAAAAAACCATTCAGATCATCTGAGCAAAAAGGAAACTTGAATGGAAGAGATGAAAAAAAAAACGTGGTCTATTTCAAGTGCAAAAAGCAAGGACGCATCAAACCTAATTGTCCCATTCTGAAGAAAGAAAGAACAAGTATGAGAAAACAAAAAAAGTGCTAAAGGCCAAAACATGGAGCGACATTGAGTGTGAGGAAAGCGACGAAGATTATGCCAACACTTGTCTAATGACAAATTATGATTCTGAGGAAGAAATTGAGATACCAAATAAGAAGAAATACAAGTGGTAATCAAATAGCAGATGCTCCAGACACATGATCGGTGACCCAAGTAAGTTCATTAAACTTACAAATTTTAATGATGGAAGCATATCTTTTGAAAGGGAACAACAAAGGAAAGATTATTGGTAAAGGAACAATTGAGATCGGAAACCTGACCAGAAGAGATGTATCCTTGTCAAAGGACTCAATTATAATTTGATCAACATTAGAAGCAGTCTTTCACCAGAAGGAAACATGGAAATATATACTTACTGGATATAAAAACTGATGACATTTAATGTCTTGTATCAATTGAAAACGAAAAAGGTCTTTGGCATAGGAAGCATGGACACATCACTACAAAGCCAATTTCGGAACTTTCTTCGAAGAGACTAGTACAAGGATTACCAAATCTAAAGTTTGAAAGATCTGAAGTTTGCTTAGTGGGTGCCCTTGGTAAACAAGTAAGAAACTCCTTCAAACCCATTAATTATGTAACTAATAACCGTGCCTTGCAGCTTCTCCATATGGATATCTTTGGACCAACAAAAACACAAACAATAATAGTTGATTATTATACAAGGTACACGTGGGTTTTCTTTCTTGCATAGAAGCATGAATTAGTTTCTCACTTTTCAAAATTTGTAAAAAGAATTCAAATGAAAAATGATATTCAATTCTTGCACCAAAATGGATCATGGAGAAAAATTCAAAAATCAAAATTTCATAAACTCTTGTGAATAAAATGGTTTTGAGCATCAATTTTCAACTCCCTATGCACCTTAACAAAACCTTGTAGTAGAGAGGAAAAATAGGTTCTTGCAAGAAATGGCAAGAACCCTTCTCATTGAAAGAAAAATTGCATTATACTTTTGGGTAGAAGTCGTTTCAACAGCATGTTACATAATCAATCGAGTTTTCCTCAAACCTTCATTAGTAAAAAAATCCCCCATGAGCTTTTCAAAGGTAGAAAACCAAATATTTCATATTTCTGAGTATTTGGTTGTAAATGTTTTATCTTGAGAAATGCTAACGATTGGCTTGACAAGTTAGATGAAAGATCAGACAACGGAATTTTTTTGGGATACTCAACCACAAGCAAGGCGTTCAAAGTTTACAATAAAAGATCTCGCATAGTAGAAGAATCCATTGACGTAAATTTGATGAAAATCTTGAAATACTTGAAGATTCTGATCAAGGAGAACAACCGTCTAAAGCAGCTCAAGAACCAATAGAAAGAATGGCATCAAATTCCAAAGTCTGAAAGAGCATTTTCCAATCAAATACATTTGTCTCTATAAGTAACATTGTGTAATCATTTAAAGATTGAGAGTGTGTGAGGAGTATCCATATGAGCTTGAGTAAACATTGCTCAAATCTTGTAACCTCTGATTGGTTCTTAATAGTGGGATCCGGCCAATAGGTTTTCAATGGGAGAGTAGATGTAGACTTGCAAAAGCCAAATCACTAAAATCTTTTGTATGCAATTCTTTATCATTTACTCTCTTTATTTTAATTGGGATAAAATTGTATATCAGTAAGATCTAACCACTACACTCTTTGTCACCAAAAGCTGTGTCTTCGCAATATTAGTTTAATTTATTTTAATTTTTACAATATCACCTATTTACCCCTCCTCTAGGTGATAGATGTAGCCATAACATAAGACATGACACTAGAAAAATGTCTGTCGTATGGCAAGATATACGTACATTTAAAAGGCATCCCTATGGTGAGTGGTGATCATGATGGCATCCCTAGTATTGAGAAGTGAGGACTCTTTACTCAATTATCCCATAAAATATATCCATATTTACACTTTGCTGTGGTGCTTACTTTTTTATCAATACGTATTTTGATTTTTTTTGAAAAAAAGGAAAACTTCAATGTTAGCTTTCATTTATTTCTTTCCAAATTTTAAAGTACTTAATTTTAGCTAAAGAAATCGACATTTCGAATCTAAAATTGGCTAAAAGGCACGGCCCCTCAAACAAGATTCAAGTCAATCTCCATTGCCTTTTTTCTTTTTCTTTTTTTAATACTTTTGAGATTCGAATTAATGATTAGCAATGTTAAACGAAGAAAAATCAACTCATTAAAAGTAAAACCCAATTAGGTTATGGGTCTTGCCACCCAACACTTCGATGGTCAAATGCCTTTTTTTTTCTTGTTACTTTTTTTTTTTAAAATTTGTATGATATAGACGAAAAAGGAACCCTTGCTCCATGATTTGGCAATTTGGTTTTGCTTTCGCACTTAAGGAGGAGAATTTTCTGCTTATTAGCTTTTTAGAAATTTCTATGTCCCATTTTTTCTTGAGATCAGAAACTTCCCCATGGTTGGGATGATTCATCGTGTTCAAAGAAGATGTCAATCTTTCATACCTACACGATACTTCCATGAATATCTTTTCATATTCCAACTGCAAATATATCACTACATGCATTAACGTGATTAAGAATTGATTCGAACACATATAAGAATACGTGTGATTTGGGTAGAGTATTTTCATCCAATTGTTGAATGAGTAAGATGTAGGAAAATTTATCACATTAGACAAGAAAGATATGATTTTCAGCATATGAATATGAGACCAAGGGTCTAATGACCTGTCTTAAAATTTCAAGTTCACATTTTTTCTTCGGGCAAACAATAACCACATGTATGTAAAATCTCTACTCCTTTATAATATCCCAATTCAATTTAAATGTTTTTAATCTCAGTATTTTTTAACTTTATTTGGATTTTGAAGGTACATGTCATCATCCAATCCAAAGAGAGGAACCATTGGGGCTTACTCAAGTGGCCACCATTCCTTTTGGGAATGGGGAGGTGGAGATTTCAAAACTCCCCTCCTTTGAATGGGGGGTTTATGAGTTTATGGGATTTCCTCATGCGGGCCCACTAGGGGCCCGCAAAACTACTCGTAGATGAGCTCCAAAGTTTAGGAATATACCTTGCGTACAAAAAAAACGAAAAGGGCAATGTGAATAGATGTGGTTTGCCATTTCTTTTGAAGAAAAATCATTCCTATTTCTATGCTTTGCCAATTTCTTGACATTAACTCATTTCCACTTATATCAAGTCTATGTATTAATTTGATAATAAAGGGTAAAAAAATAACTCCTAGAGGTCATGGTCCACTAAGATACAGGCGCTTATCGGATTCTCCTTACTAAACACCTTCTTTTTTGTTCTTTTTCGGTTAGTTACTTAAGATACAGGATTTGGTTTCCATTTTCAGTGGAGGTCCGCTGGTACAGGAATCAGGATTTACGAAGTTGCAGCAGATCTGCTGTTTTGCTTTGCTCGGTTGTAGTTGTAGTGGCAGCAGCAAATCACCCGCCTCTGATGTGGAACACTACAATTTTCATCGTGGGATGTCAACTTCATCAATATTCACTAGGCCCCCACCTCTCAAATCTTAGGATGACCTGCTGAACCCATTGAGGTTTCGATTTCGGTTTCAACTTGTTTGATTGTTTTGACATTAATCTAAGAACGTTTTGGGCATTGACTCATAATACAGAACCACTGATGGAATGGAATTAGTAAGCTGATGGGGCAGTAATCCACCGGGAAGAAATAGTGACTGGACATGCAAATTTCTCCAGATAATTTTTTTTGTGTAGACATGCAAGAATCAAGTTTCTCTTTCCTCATTTCTCAAAGATGGGAAAGACGAAGTTGGCCAACCATCATCCATACTAAAGACAGAAAAAATTTGCGTTTGCTAAGAAATTTTTTTTGAGTAGCAACGTATAACGGGTCAAGCTAGTGAACAAAACATGTCCAGAGCAAGAACATGCCACTTCACACATCTCGCCATTCAAACAAATGAAGAACTTCCATAATAGATTCCTCCCTCGCAGTGGCAACCATCTGCATCTTTATCGTGTGAAGAGAAAAAAAGTCGCAACATCATCTCTGTTTGAATAACAATATGGAAAGAAACGGCTCAAATACAAACACCAAACCACAAACTATTGTCTTCAGGCTTTCCCTACTAATGAGTTCACAATACACAATTACTGCACTGCATAACACGTTGTTTTCTTTATATTATATATACCTTCAGCTTCAAATGTAAGCGCAAGAGACTTCGGAGAGAAATTCAAGAGCTAAAGCCCTAGTTCTTTGGGGAACTATTTTACTTAGAACAAAACAAACCTTTCTTCTGTCGGTAATCAGTATCCAGAAATATTGGATAAAGATCACTAGCAGATGCGGACGAAGTGGTTCCGATCCATGGGCCATCAATGGACATACTGTTGGTGATTTTCTCACCAACTGCCTGATGTTTGTCACCGCTAAAATGCTTCCTCATGGCCTCAATTTTCTCCTCAGTCATGACAGCGCCTCCAAAGTCCAGCACCGGAACACCAACCTTGCCTTCAAGCATGCCAACCACAGATGACATCGGCGGCCTGAGTGCTGGAGTCGCATTAGTACACATCAGAGCTACCTTTGTCAATACTAGCGCCTCCTCTTTGTCAAAGTGACAACCAAGCCTCTGATCAACTAAATCTATCAAATTTCCTCTCTCATTCAAAACTCGTACCTAGAAACAGAAATGAAAAGTGAAAATATTTCCCTTTCAAGCTTCAGGTATTGATCAGTTGCAAAATATGCTCTAAATACTACAACAGGATGAAGTATATTATGTCTCTTGATTATTACGTGACAAATGCAGTTGATAAGCACCCACTAGTTTTTCATCTCAAATGAGTCAAATACGGATCAAACATGATTTCTTTACCGATTTTGATTAAAAGCTCCAACATCACTTACTAATGGTTCACTGGTTGCCAAAAACTTACCAATACTGTTTTAAAATCGCCAGCTTTTATTGAGTTTTATTAGCAAGAATTATTTGTCAGTGTCATTACATGAAATGTTTTACACCATCCATTGCCTTCTACTCTCAATTCTAGTTTAACAAGAAATACTTTATGCAACTCAGGTGACAAATTGACAATCAAATTTAACGGGGACTAATAACGATTGCTTACTCAAAGCAAGACAAAATCTAACTAAAGGACTCAAAATTATATGAATGTGAAAAAAGTTATACCTCAATCGAAAGTATATGGATATTCTAGTCAAGACATGGTCTTGAATTTTTTTTAATATAACAGTTATTGCCAAAATTGAATAGTAGTCGAAGGACTTGTTTGGCACCAATGGAACTACAGGGTGTATGAACATCAAGCATAAAAACATAAAGACCAAAACTGAACTACCCCAAACTTGGAGGAATAGAATTTTCTTCAATCCAAAAAATGAATCTACATGAAAATTCAGTGTAGACCAACATAATAAGAAGAATTAGATTAATTTGAAATGACAAATTGCACTTAGCAGCACGACAATTCATTAAGCAGGTTTCAATAGCTGGCAACTGTAACACTCCTTTGCAACAATTAAAAGTGCGTGTGAGGAATTACATACTATGCTCACGCTTCCTTAATCCATTTTCCACCAGCACAAGTAGAGATTTAAATATGGAAACGATCATAATTGAAATGATAGAGTTGATTACCCAATCAAGTAGATAAAAGCATTGCTCATTTTTTTGGGAACTACTGTTGCTCCGGCCACTAACAACTTCTAAGGCAACGATGCCAAAACTATAGATGTCGGCTTTGTCAGTGAGGTAACCATGCATTGCATACTCTGGTGCCATATATCCACTGCACAACAAGAAAAAAGCTTGTGTTTGCAACAAGGTAACAGCCTTAAATAGTGCATACTTAATATTCCTAAAATTCAAAAGAATGAGAGATTCCTAAATGTGACAATTCTAATAGAATTTACTGAGAATATTTCAAAAAAAGAAAAAGACCATAGTTGTTTTATATAATTATCAGGCTTCATATATGATTTCATAACTTGGAAAAGAGGCACTCCGACTGAAAAATGATTTGGAAACACACTGAGCCAAGGTCTGTGAATAAATGGGCAGCGACCGTAAGAGGATTCGTAAAGCCAAGCCTAGGGGCAGAAAAGCTTCTTAGTGTTGTTGTCATCGTCATTGCTGTACCAATAGAAAAACAGCCCTTCACTTCCTCGCTAGCTTTCTAACCCTTGCGACGCACGTGCTTGCTTTGTATATTTGGGTTTTATTTTGTTTGTAACTCACTTGAAAGTGCATCCTCTATGTTAATGTCATGTGAGACATATCTACTAAATTGTGTTTTTCATATAAAGGAGTATACATAGATAATTCATATTGAAATTTTAACATATAGTAGTTAATTTTCATTAAATTGTTTTTCATTAAGTTGATTGTTATAGGGGAAACTACTAAAACACTTAATATTACAAGTCAATATGGGTTGTTAAAATGTATTGCATCATAATTGTATCATAATAGTTTCACAAACAAGCTTTTTGTCTGAGTAAACACATTAGGTAGGGCACACTGAATTACCGTACGAAATATTTCTCTTGAATTGTTCTTAATGTAGTAAATGGAGCACATAGGATATTATCAATCAATCTCCCGTAAGAGTATACGAACTTTCCAGAAATTGTATTAGATTATCTAAGTTTGTTGAGATAACGGAAATTAATTAATGTTATAGTTCTTTTTTGTTGAATTAATGTTAGAGTTAGTAGAACAAACTTACAGCTATATCCTTTTCCCTAATTAATCACATTCTTTTCATAAACAAGTTGACTTTTCACACATGTTAATAAAATTTTTTGAAACATGTGAACATGCTTATTTATGTTTTTCCTTGGGTATAAAATAGAAACGTGGGTGAATTAGCTCTATTGCCTATAATACTCAGTTATATTTAAATTAAAGATTACATGAGTCAATATCAGATTAACATTATTAATGGTAGGTTATGTGACATACTTAACATTTCTTTTTACATGAAGAGTGGTGGGACCGGCATAAACTTTTGTGGTTAAGCCACATCTGTTGAGCTCCATTCTTTGGGATGATGTGAATCGATCACAAAGCTCCATTCTACTCACTTTTCTTAAGTTAGACTATATGTTCCAACTCCATTGTTTTATGTTGTAACTGACTCCTAATTAGGTTAACTGGAACATAACGCAAGAAACTTACTAAGTTCCAGCAATCTTGGTGCTAATATGTGTGTTGTCTTCCTCATCAAGCTTTGCTAAACCAAAATCTGATATTTTAGGGTTGAGATCCTTATCCAGTAAAATATTAGTAGCTTTAATGTCTCTATGCACAATCTTCAGCCTTGATTCTTCATGAAGATATGCCAAGCCCCTGGCAACACCTAGACATATCTTGTGTCTTGTCCGCCAATCCAACTTTAACTGAAATTCTTCAGGACCTTCAATTGTATCAGAAGACATCAAAACTGCTTTATTGCCATGTCATTAACTGAAGTCAGTGAAGCACAATGTGATATCAAATTACCAAATAAAGCGCGAGCAAGACTGTTATTTTCCATGTACTCGTAAACTAGCAAAAGTTGATTTCCTTCAATGCAGCATCCATAGAGTTTCACCAGATGTGGATGCTGAAGAGCAGAAATCGTCCCAATCTCAGTCAGGAACTCACGATTTCCTTGCTGTGATTTGGAAGAAAGCTGCTTCACTGCTATAGTGGTGCCATTTGACAGAAAACCCTGCAATTCAACTTTGGCATCAGATCTATGCTGTGAAAATTGACTTACATTGAATGCTGCTTTCTATAGATCTTTTCTGTTGGGAGTTGGGGGAATTTGGTTTGCCAATTTTCCAGCATACCTTGTAGACAGAACCAAAACCACCTTCTCCTATCTTGTTGGCAGCGTCAAAATTGTTTGTGGCAGCTTTAATCTGTCGCAAGGTAAATAAACCAATTTGCAATGCTAGACCCTTCAATTCTGCAGCACGTTTTGGAACTTCTAAGAATTTGGAAAAGTCAACAGCTAAAGTATGTAATCCACTATCTAACAAGGACGTATCAATTCCTCCTCAATATTCCAGAAAACCTTTTTGTGACCTTTTGGTCTGAGCAAGTTCAGTACAGAATAGCTTAGCATCTTGAAAATTACTTTCTGGGAAAGTCTGCATCAGTTGGCAGTATGTATTTTTGAAAAGTAAAATGAGAATGTCCCCAGGGTATTTGGTAGTGAAGGAAAAGAAAAATCTTACAGAAAACCCACTTGGAAACGTAGGGCATGGTTTGTATGTTTTAATTTCTCGTACATGTGAAGTTCCGGCAACTTTTTTCGGTGTCTTGAAATGTAGACTTAGTGTGTACACACACACACACATCTGAGAAACGATCTACCATCTCTCCCTACAACTATCTGTTCCTTAATTTTTCGGATTTCTAAATGAAAATTTAGTTCGTTGAGCAAACCAAATGGTTCTATGACACTTTGGCTGTATATCACCTAATAATAATCTTTGGCTTTTTGCGTTGAATTGAATTCCCAATGGAATGCACAAATGTCATGCATTGACAGTTTTACGGGAACTGTAAATCTAGATGCAGCATTAATGATGCATTGTGATTACACCTTCCCCACCAGGAAATATAAATGATGCAATGTGATTATTCTCCCTCTCAACCAGAATACGGAAGGGGGAAAACGTATTCAGAGTGCATAACATTCTCATATTTCTTGACAGATACACGTGGACTAAATAGCAGAGATTCCAGGTAAGCAACTACCTTCTGCCATTTTATCTTTACGTCCAAGGCATCCTCTCCACCAAAGGATAACCAGGATAAGGAAAATTACAAAAACTATAGCAGCCAGAATCCCAGCCACTGTGCCAGCAGATTTGCTGGCGGGGGGTCTAAAGCCTGCAGTGGAGAAAGAACAAACAAATATTTACCCAAAACTGTTCAGTTACGTGGGGTAGATGTAAATGCAGAAAAATATCTGTAGCTTCTCATTGAACACAGAAAGAAATTGATGGAGAACACACTAATTGAGAATCAAAACGACATAAAACCGCCCAGAGTACTCCACAGAAACTATCAGATAAATGAGCACGGGAAGATGTCATCTATGGAACATGTAATACAAAATACAAAGGGAAAAAGAAAAGGGGAAAAAAAAATCTACTCTTCATTCTCAAGGCTGTACTGTATAATACAGGTGAAATGGTTGTAATCCATAGCGGAAAAGTGAACAAGGCTATCATTTCGTAGTCTAATGGAAAAATTAAAGATACACAGAGAAAACATGCTCAGATAGAAAGAACACAAAGCAACCTATAACCAATTTTCGACTCTAAGAGTAATAATAGACCCTAGTCAGCTATCATGCGTAATTGACCAGATCAATAGTGACATATGCCAATGGCCCGTATCCAACAGTAGGCATTTGCAACCAAACCAAGTAACTGAATAGCCTATTGATGACTTCTGGTGCAAGACAAAGATATGGGTATTCATCTACATACCAGGATAGATGGAGATAGCAGATATAAGAGGACCATAGACTCCTCTGTCAGGTATAGCAGTGGTTCCTTTCCCAGCCCAGTAGAATCGTATCTCCAGAGTGCCCTTGGTCACATTGGCAGGAAAACTTTTTATGACCTCCTTTCCAACTCCACCTGCTTCAATCTTAATGTTGAAATCTTTCCACATCAATTTCCCCTGAAATAATGTTTCATCTGAATCAAGTTGAGTGTCTCCACACTAAACAAGGTGAAACTTTTAGTCTCCATAGAATGTACAAATCGTGGAAAAATCATGATTTGCAAGTACGAGATATTTGGATAAACTTCCCAACCATAACATATTGAACGCTTTACGTGCTTTACATATTAGAACCAGCACTACATAATGCCCTGAGTTTACCTGTATATAAATATTAAAAGCTCTCCTCCCAAGGCTTTGATAACTTTTGTCGTCTGTGAACACTATCTCCGCAAAATGAAGGTTTACATTGTAGGGTCCATCCATCAGACAAAAACCGTAATAAGTTAGAGAGATAGCAGAACGTCGTGCTTTCGTGTAAAGTTGGGTATTATTCATGTACAGTCTGGATGTATTTTCGACTGTATAGCTATATGTAGTGCTATCGTAATCAGGGAGGTAACCACTACTACTGCACGCCCAGTAATCTCTCCTGAAGCATCTTGAAGGTGTAGCCTCCCACAAATCATCTTCGTATATGGTGCCCCCTATTTCTGCTTTGTTCCCACCGCAATTTATGAAGAGCTTATACCGATCTGAATGGAGTAAAAAAGCAGCCACAGAGAAGAATCAAGTTTTCTTCTTTTTGTTAATATGGAGTGGACTTTCCAGACACACTAAATAAGCTAGCATTCACTTATTGAAAAATTACATAGAAACTCCCCAGTTTATGAGCAACCCATTATTTCATGAAGGTGGGTGGTTTTGAAGTTATTTGAGTAATTATGCATTAACCATCAAAGATTGACACAATAGCCAAGAGGAGAGTTGACAAGGAGATAAATTTGATGAGAAATTACACAGAGAGAAAGATGCAAATTAGGATATGATGATAATCATAGGACATGTTAGAATAATTTAAATATTAAATCACACATTTATCTAACTGTTTAAGCTTTTAAAACAGTTGACTATGGTCTCATAAAATCTTGTATGTTGTTAGAGCTGGATGTCATGAGTTCAAATCTTTCGAGGCCTCATTTGTCTCCCCAATTAAATATGTCCACACTTCATCTAACAACTTAAACTTTTAGAACAATTTGCTGTGGTCTCACAAAATCTTATAGGATATACAACATATCAACTTATTCTACAGCAATGACTTTGTAGCATATTAACTTACTTTTTGTACAATGGGGACTCTGCAAATATGAGACAAGTCCACCCGTGGCAGAATATGAGGTTCTGAGCAAGTCAGCAAAGATTTTACTGTTATAATCATCATCATTCTAAATGAAGTTCAATGCTAAGCACATAAACAATAAAAATGCGGGTCCTTGGAAATCGAAGTCTCTTGTTCCAAAATTTAATCGCGAACATACGCATTCTCAACCTCGGAGCTTGCGAACAAGTTGCTGTAGAGAAAAGACAAAATCAACATTCAGCAGAGCAATGGAAATATCATACACATACAGCATGTAAGTTACTCTTTAAGTACACATTTGAGGGAAGCCCTGGACTGACTGAAGGAAATAGGACATACACAGATCTTTCTTGACATTCTGAGCCTCCAGCAGTGAAGTTGTTGTATGATAAATCACTACACAGAGAAACAGTCGACCGTTTCCAAAATCTCATTAATTTGAAGAATACACTGAAAGTCATTCCATCAAATGATTTTTTTTTTTCATACTTCCATCAAATGATAAGTATGTACAAAAATGCAGGCCAGTTGCAAAATATGGACAGGTAAGGCAAGATGAAAGGCAAAAACATCACAAGATGATGAAAGTGATATTTTATTCCTATTGAAAATATCTTATCTTAAAATATAAAAAGGAGAAACACTAATTGGAGTATACGGAGACTTTAAAACTATTTATAGTGTATAAAAACATTTTTACCCGTAACAGTACAACAGTCATGATGTACAAGGCAAAGAGGCTAAAACAGAACTGTGATTCCAACTAGTGCTAAGTCACATCTTCTAATAAGAAAATATCCAAACCACCATTTATCTGTTTAAACTACCACGTGAGAGCTTCATTCCTACGCCCATAAGATAATATCAACTTCTCCTAAGTACACTCATTTTGGTTGCAGAGTTTCTCAAATACACAAACCCATAAAAACATTATTATCAGCAAGACATAGCCCAAGTAACTAATCATATAGTGCGGGAGACACATTAGACAAACTTTCAAAGATGATTAACGGGAAGTAAAAATTTTCCGAACGTAATTTTAATCATTCCAAGAAGTCTGAGAGATCTCCAGCTGGGAAGGAATGGCTTTTTTGTATAGGGGAAAATGGAGCTAACCAGGCACTTCCAAGAAAATCCACTTTATATTCTTTCATGCATATCATACAGTTCAGCCTCTTTTGTTACATATATTAATCCAATTAACAGATCCCAACGAGGAGAAAGGTACTGATAATGTTTCCATTTACCTCCAAAGGCTACTAACCATAAAGATGCAAGATGGGAATGCATAATTGCTTAGTTCAGAGCAAGATTAGCCAGATAGAGCTAGAAGCAAATTCATGATTAAACAAGATATTTTCTTGAGGCAGCGAAGCTTACACATTTTTTCCTTTCACCAGGATCCAATCAGGGACTGCTCCAGTCAACTGGTTTCCAGTCAGATAGCTAAACAAAATTATTTGATCGAGTCAGTTCCTCAAGTACTCTATGCACTCAAACTGAATTTTTTTTATTTTATTTAGCAGATTAAAATCATTTATTTACTACTGGTGTGGAGAAAAATCAGTTTAAGTCATGATAACAATATAGAGCTTTTAGCTGGAGATGAAAGATCAAGGAAATCAATGACAGAGGAAAACCCTGATCCTTGCGGAACTTGGAGTGCAAGGAGAACGATTACCATAACACTAGTACACAAAGCTGAACTAGTGAAGGATACTTCCAAACTAGCTTATCAACTATTTCCTTGCGATAATGTTTTTGTCCTCCTAAGACATAAGATAAATAATTAAGGAAGATGTGCTATTGTCAAGCTGTCAATCGTCAGGCAGGAAGATGAGATGATGCCCCAATGTAAAACAGTCCAAGAAGCTTAGGACTACAGTTTCCCATCATTTTCTAAACTAGGGACAAGATACCAAGGTCTTCCGCAGACCTTCTACATAGCACTTAAGAACTGCACTCACCAAACTTCTAGGGCCATTGTTGTGGAAAGAACCAAGTAGAGAGCCTAAGGACTTTTGCTATCTTTAATCTCCTATACATCATAAAATAGGCACACAAGACATGCATTGAGTACGGACACATACAACTGTCAAATACTTAGGTATCACTGATTCATTTAACTCTTCCAGCGTAAATAAGTAAGTATTTGAACTTGTGAATCATGCTCTTTAAGCAACAGAAATATCAGCGATCTACGCCTGCTCCATGACTAGAGTCCCACCAAAATAATTACTTGACAATAATCATAAATTCATAACCCAACTCATTATAAAATTTGGATGGTGAAATAATAAGCATTCATGACATGAGGACTTTGAGAGTTATAAAATGGATATGTTATCACGGTCTAAGTTCTATTGATACCTCAACTACTTTATGGTAAAAGTTGCCTATAGCTTCACCACTAGAACAACTTGAGATTTTAGATTCTTCCACAAAATAAGAAAAGAAGCCTAAGTTCAGCATTGAAGTACTTACAGATATCCTATGTTTTCCAGGCTGCGGTAGGATTCAGGGATTTTGCCACTCAGATTGTTGAAGCTGAGGTCTCTGCAAAGCAATTAATGTGAATATATATTGAGAAGATAGTTTTAACTGACTCCCACAGGACACTCTTTGAGCATACTTCAGAGGATTGTAGAAACACGGACAACATGAATGAACATAAAAAGTCAAGTTCAGATGTTTAGACATGCAGGTCAACTGCCTAGTGCCTATGCTTTCTACTAGACATTCATTTCCAGAGGCATTCATAGCCTAAATCCATGTTTCAAGTTGGTCACATGCTGTAACTATACAAAAAACTGCTGTAAATCAAATTTACAAAATGGAAATTTCGATTTATATTACTAGAAATGCAATTTGGGCACTAAATTGAGTGCATCCTGAGGAATGCAACATATTATAGTTCAAATTGGGAGATTCCACTAATCTAATAGGACCAAAACTAAAGCTAAACATAATTTGTTGAATGCATCTCCTTCACAAATTTTATTTATGAATAGAGGGATGCCAACTCAATACTAGGATGCTTAGAAAATGAAATAAGAGCTTGAGTGAATAAAAATAAAGAATAAAATGAAGATTTCAAAATTCAGGAAAGGGAATAGAATATATGATAAGCCACAGCAGAACCACAGAAATTTGGTCATTCAAGAATATCAGAAAAACAAAGAATTAAAGCTCTGTTTGTTTTGCAGAAAATGTGACGTTTTTAGAAAATATTTTTCATGTTTGATACGGAAAATTTGATTTGATTTTCTAGGGAAAAATTACCAAAAAATTCGAAATTTTTTAAGTTTATTTAAAATTTTTTTCTTTAAACTTCTTCCTTGGCCAAGGTCACTAGCTACGGCAATGGCTAGCTACAGCAATGGGCCACGGGTGAGGGATGAGTTCACACGAGCTTTGCCGGAATCGGGTGAGCTCATCCCTTGCCTGTGGTCAGTCATCGGTCGTTGCCGTGGCCGACAATAGACCAAGGAAGAAGGAAAAAGAAAAAGAAAGAAACAAAAGAAAAGGTATTAAAATTTGATTTTTTTTTTTTAAATTTCATAAGAACCAACATTTCATTAACCAAGGATCCGAACTTGAGTGCCAAGGACCTGCGCACGGCCTTTGAGGACTCAAACCTAAGTGCTGGGGACCAAAGCTTGAGTGTCAAGGACCCAAACACTGCCTTTATGTACTTGGGCTCGAGTGCCAAGGCATTTGGCCTGGGCACCAAGGCCTCAAGCCCACCTCGATGGACCAGGCCCGGGCGTTGATGACCTGGTCCTGAAAGCTGAGGACCAAGAACCAGGCATTGGGGTTCTTGTGTCAAAGCGAAGAGTTGCGGGTTAAAGCGCTGATATCTAGTCATGTTTTGGAAAATGTGTTTCGCCTTTTTCAAAAAAGGGAAATCATTTCCTGAATTTAGATGCAGATTTTTGGTTGACTGCGAAAACATTTTTCATTGACTCATTTTCCTAAGCAAACCAAACGCTGGAAAATGTTTTCTACAAAACAAACGGAGCCATAACAGAATGGCAAAAAGTTGCTTTTAAAAGTAGCATTTATAAAATCTTACAGAGTTGACCAGATGAACAAGAAGAATTGTCTTGTATAAAGATGCATTTAAAGCCATGCTTTCGTTTGAACTATGAATGTTATGGCTGACAAGTGTACAACAGTCAAGCATAAAACTCCAGTTAGATATATTGTAGGGCTCAGATTCGAGAATGTAAACCACTGAAAGGAAAGTTTCCAGACAATCAACCACCAGAAGCCTCCATTTTGCATTAATGCTCTTAAAAAGTTAAGATAACAGATCAAAGCAAAAGTAAATTAGATGAAATGGGCACCACAACCAAGGTAAGAATTCTTTGGTTTCTATTCCTGGAAAAGTAAAAACAAAGAGAGTGTTAGAATATTTAAATAACAAATCACACTTTCATCTAATAGCTTGAGCTTTTAGAACTGTTGACAATAGTTCCACAAATTCTCAGAGAGAGAAAAGGTCCATATACTTCTGCCCGAAACTGTATATTCTACAGCGGAGGCCACAATCACCAAGAATTTAAATGCCACATCATTCATGATTCAGCGATATCAACAGAAAATATCAAAACACCATTGAAGCAGTAAGGGACCTTCAAGCCATCTTAAATCGGTTCTTTAACTACAATCAACAGTCAAACAAAACTAGTAGAAATTTCACTCCTTAAGGGTAAAATTATTTGTTCAGCTTGGAATAGCAAAAGGGAAAAGCCGTTTTCAACTCACAATGTTTTTAGGTTTGTCATTTTTGCTAGATAAGCAGGTAGCTCGCCCATGAGATTGCAGCTCCTCAGAATCCTATAAGAAAATAGCACTGATATTTATCACATTGCTAAGACGATTTGGCTCTTTTGCATTAAGTAAACTATCTGTGAAGGAACAGCGCTCTCACAGTTTCACAATATTTCTACACCCAAGTTTTGGAACTGGGGACTCGGGTCCATCGAGGTCACTTAATCTCCTGCACATCAAAATCAAATAGGGAGCTTTATTTGATTGATAACATCTCAAAGAAAGAGAGATCAGATCGAAATGCCAAACTTACAAGACGGACAATCTCTCTAAATCTGCGATCTCAGAGGGAATCGGCCCTTGCAATCCACTTCCCTCAATAACTCTGATGATAAAATTCATAGATGGAATTATCCTGGGGGATATCTTTATAGACCGACTTAAAAGGTGAAGAAGCATTAAGCCTTACAGCATTTCAAGACTTGTCAAGTTCTTAATAGATTTGGGTATCTTTCCTGTGAACTGATTATCACCAAGTTGCCTACAATGCATTAAACAACAAAATTCATATGAAGAAGAAAGAACAGAAATGTGTAAATACTAGCTGAGTTTGTGGATACTGGAAACTAACAGGTACTCCAAATCCGTTAAGTTAAAAATTGTTTGAGGCAGCTCCCCCGTGAAATTATTTGATGTAAGGCACCTGAAACAAGAAAAACCCATGACAACACGTTGGTTAATAGAACCCAAATGCTGATTTCTCAACAGATCACGCCAATGGATAAAATTCCCTCGCCAGATACAAAATCATCAGCGAATAAAAACTCGATGCCTAACACAGAAATTTGCAACAAGAGACTCACAATCGATATAACATGGACAAGTTCCCGAGCTCTGGAGGAAGAGGTCCAGAAAGCCAATTGCTCTCGACGTCTCTGAGCAGAATGAGAAAGTTAAAATCTTGAAACTATCAATCAAATTTAAAACAGCGAAGAGGCCAAACGCGAGCGTCGGGATGAGTGGTCACTTACAAAACTTCTAGTGCGGATATGTTTCCCAGCTCCTTCGGGATTGGACCAGTCAATCGGTTTCCCAATAGGGAACTGCACCCACATCATCGCGTTTCCCCCAATCAATCAATAGAACATACACTCGCCACAGAGAGAGAGAGAGAGAGAGAGAGAGAGAGAGCATACATGTAGTACAAATTCGTAGAATAGCCCCATTCTTTAGGAATTGTGCCGTTCAGGTAGTTCCGGGAGACATCACTGTTTATAGAGAGAGAGGATGAAGAAGAAGAAGAAGAAGATCGAAAATGGAGAAAGGGGAAATGGAGAGAGAGAGAGTGCTTACAAGTAGTCGAGGTAAGGCAATCTGAACAGTTGGGGCGGGAGAGTGCCGTTTAGAGACCGCTCCTGAAAATATCTGTTTTCGCAACGACACGAAGGCTTTATTCTAGCTTTACTTAAAAACTTGGCATCAAAATGATGTTACCAAATGGCTATATTACATCTACTGATATACATACATAAATCTCAGCTGATTCTAAATGAAAAAAAATTCTTCAAAAATTGCCTCAAAAAAGAAGGTTTCTTTTAAAGCAAATGAATATATAATTGATGTGAAAAGCACGCATCACTCAAAGCACAACCCTACCATGTATTAGTATAAATGACATACGTAATAAGGAGAGAATAGCATTAAAATTCTGAAATTAACCCTACAATTAAAGTCAGAGGGCATATAACTCTCATCACATTGATAGTCAATCATGATCTTTGAGTTTAACACTTCCATTTATCATTAAAAATATAATTTAATTAATTAAATTCCATTCACATAATATGTGATTGCATTAATTAAAATTATGAAAATTTATATAATTATACTGTGAACAATTAATATTATGCTCATAATTACTTCATGAGTAATTTTAAGATGATAAATTATTTATGTATTATCACTACATTTTGACCAGACAATCGGCTAATTTCTTTTAATGAAATACTAATATAATGCAAAAAGATTCAATTCAGTCGATCTATAAAAAGATAAAAAATTTGCATGCAATCATGTGATTAATATCAAAGTCTAATTAGGAATTTATGATGGTAAAATTCATGAAATTGAGAGAAAGAGACATGCTGGTGATGTGGGGAGCAGTGATGTTGTGGGCGTCGGTGTAATTTTCACAGGTGACGATGTTGCCCCATTCACTCTCTACATCGCATGGGTCTGCACTGAAATTCCAGTTCGATTTCCCTAACATCTCTGTTATTTCTTTCAGCGCGTGCACTGAAAGAGAAAAGAGCCGACAAGTCGTAGGAACAGCAGTATATCATGCAAAACAAGCACAAATGATGTCAGATTCATGTGTACTTGAGGTTGAATATATGTATGAAAAACAAGCACAAACAAATAAAAAAAAAAAAACTCGGTGTACGTCGGAGCCCAAAAGGTAAAGGAACAGTACGATGAAAGCAATAAAAGATGGGTATGTCTCTCTCTCTTTTTTTTTTCACCTTCATCTTGGGGCAGAAGAGTGGCGGCAGCAGCTAAGTTAGTAGCATGGAGAAGAACAAGCACAGAGAAGAGACATCGAACCGAGAAGAGAATCATCATCATTTCAATCTCGAGCTCAACGCAGAGAGAGAGAGAGAGAGAGAGAGAGAGAGAGAGATCTCGCTCTTTAATTGGAGTGTGTGAAAACAAAACTTGGTTAAGCGAGGGAGCAAGAGAGAGATAATTGTTAAGTGAACGGTCTAATTTCATGCATTTATGTACGAAAAAAGGGAGAGGGGACGAAGACTTTTTGCTCTTGTATGTTTTCATGTGAGAGCGAGAGTTCTGTTTGAGAGTGAGAGAGACGACCACAAGTCTTCCTCAAATGTATGAATATTCATCTAGAATTGAGTGAGCTTTGGTTCAACTGTTCTTGTGTAATAACTTTCATCGACCACATATTTACCTTCAACCTAGTGAGAGAGGGGGACGAAGACTTTTTGCTCTTGTATGTTTGCATGTAAGAGCAAGAGTGATGTTTGAGAGCGAGAGGGATGACCTCAAGTCTTCCTCAAATGTATGAATATTCATCTAGAATTGAGTGAGCTTTGGTTCAACTTTCCTTGCATAATAACTTTCTTGGACCACAAATTTCCAAGAACCACAAATTTACCTTCAACTGAGAGAGAGAGAGAGAGAGAGAGAGAGAGAGAGAGAGAGAGAGAGAGAGAGAGAGAGAGAGAGAGAGAGAGAGAGAGAGAGAGAGAGAGAGTGGTCTTCTTCACGAAAGAGGAAAAATGGACAAAGACTCTTTGCTCTTGAGAGTGGTCTTCACGAAAGAGGAAGAATGGACATAGACTCTTTGCTCTTGCGAGTGGTCTTCACGAAAGAGAGAGAATGGACAAAGACCCTTTGCTCTTGTACATCTCGATGTGAGAGTGAGAGAGTGATGTGTGAAAGTGAGAGAGAGACAACCCCATCCTTAATTGTCTCAATTGTAGGGATATTCATCCAGAATGGAGCTGTTAAGCTTTTGTCCAGCTCTTCTTGCGTATTAACCTTTTTCATATTGCCGGTTTATATAATAAAAGTCTTTTAATTTCTTTTTCCCTCTTTTCATATTGTTCTTCAATCATCCACACTAAAGATAGAAAAGATTTGCATTTGCTAAGATAAATTCTTGGGAAAAATTATCAAAAAGTCATAAATCTATTGCAATTGTACAAATTCAATCATGAATTTGTTGTTGTTATTATTATTATTATTATTATTATTATTATTATTTGTCAATTGAATCCTAAATCTTTTGAAATTACACAAGTTCAGTCTTTTCAGCCAACATTGGTCAACCGGCGCTGGCATAGCTGCCCATTTAAAGTCAGTCAAATCAAGCTTGCTTCTTGTTCAAAAAAGGATGATCCAAATTGCTTGTGTATCATAAGAGAAATCTTTCTTCTATAACTAACCCATTTAGAGTCAGGCAAATCAGCACAAGAAGTAAATGTAGTGCGTTGGCGTCCCTTTGTACTATTGCTAGATAAATTAGCATTAGCAAGAAAATCATTGAATGTCCAATGAAGAGTTGCTCACAAACTGAAACTTTGTTTCGTGGAGGCATCAAACTCATCAACCCCCTCCCATAGTAGTTTCATCCTCCTCTATCAATGGCTGAAGATAGCTATCAAAAAAGAAAATAAAGAAAGGGAAAAAGAAAAAAGCTAACATTTAGAAAATTTAAAAGAAATAAAAAAAAATTATCCACGCTAATATCAATCATGCTGCATAGACAACCGGTGTTGACTAAATTGTCATGTAAGCAATTCTAGGTTAAAATGTGGCCAAAAGAACTATATTAGAAAATCATCATCAAAATATTTTGGAATAAATTGATCAAATTGAAAAGTTTATAATCAAATTAGCTATTGTCCGGTAAGTTTAAAAATTTTTGAATAATTATTTCTCGAAAAACCTATCTTGTCAAAGTGGTTAAAAAACAAAAATTCATACATGTATAAATTTCAGATTTACGTGGACGGTATAATAGCCCCACAAGACTTATTCAGATACTAATAGAGTTGTACGGTGGTGGAATATTTTGCACCTTAGCCTATCCCTTTGTATATGGTTTACTTGTATAATAACATATCTAAGTCTCTATCGATGTAGACAAAGCGTCTCACCCATTCAAATTGGAATATATGCGAAACACATTATTCAAAGTCAAACTTACTTCGCCCTTACTCAAGCTGCTCATAAAAGCTTTCTAGCTAGTCCGGGAATGATAACAATGACCTGAAAAGTAATGCCTCAAAAATAACATATGTAGAACAGACGCTTGGAAATGCAAAACAAAACTCCAATTTTGAAAAATTTTGAAAAAAATTATATTCTAATTTATGTTGCAAAAACATATTTTATATTACGAAAGTTCCGAGTACTTAAAATTGAACAAAAAGTCAAACCGCATGCATCGCAAAGGATATGAGAAAAGTTAAAATAAAGGTTACTCCACGCAGATCCCAATAAGTCACTCAAGCGAGGAGGGCTTTGTACTTGACGGCAAATACATTTCTTTGCTTTGGAGTCACGTGACCTCTTCTATCTCCGTTCCACGCACGACCCGTCATGCACAAGACTTGTCGACAAATGCAATTAAATTCAGCAGCTGAGCTTTGAAAGTTCCATGTTAAACTCCAACGATGGTGAGCTTCAAAAAGTTAAAATTGATGTCTTCCTTCACTTCACGAAACCATGCAGATTGGGACAATTTTCGTGCCCGTTTGGGACATTTAATAATCATCCCTGAGTAATTAGGGACGAATTGGGAAATGGCCTGAGCACGTTGGGATTTACGCTGTCCTAGTGGAATTCTGACATGCTCCTCTACAAACATCCCAATGATGGTACGTGTGTATGGGATGTTAGAAAACATGTAAATTCATCGTGCCGTTCCTATAGGATTAATCGACTAATATATCTTCGATATCAATATATCTAAAACAAAAGGTCAAACACTCTCTCACAATGTATCCCTAGACAATTGATCTTCCACATAACATATATTGTGAACATCAAACCTAAACCCATTAACAATCTATTACATATAGCTTAGATTGGTGTGCATGTGAAAAGGACATGAAGAGACTAAATTGAGGGAAGGATTATCTTTTAATAGGATACATGAATCTAGATTGTGTTGATCCACCAAGCTGGCTTCATCTCCTAAGCGAATGATCAGGTGAACCATTATATTTAAGAATCGGGGAGGAAAGATCTTTTCCATATGACTAAGAAGTAATGCAACACGATCTTAGAATTAACCAAGCTACTAGGGATCGAGCATCTTGAAACATGGATATCTAGAGAATGTCGATAACTCACAAAGCACTATCAACATTTGTTGCAGCACGAGTTCTCTTAAATTAGAGGGAGAAGATCTTGCATTAGGGTGTGACCATCACAACCCTTAAACCTTTGCCTTGCCATATGTGTTCGACAAGCTCTCAACTAACCTCAACCTCACTAATTGGGATTGGAGCAGATCTCTCAATTAAGATATTGTATAATTCTATATATTATTCTATGGTTTTGTATATATATATTTTTTATTGATCTCAATTTGTTAATTTAGATACTTATCATGTACCTATAAATAAGCGCATGTACTCTTCATTTGACGTTCTACATAATATTACATTTTTCTGTTATTATAATTCTCAATGGATGAAGAAAAATCAATTCGTCCAGGAGGATCTAGTCAATTTACTTGTCTAGCCAACTGGAACATCATTAGCTGACTATACTATGGTGTTACTTTCTTAAAGATGACCCGATGTTTCACCTTTTAGTTATTGTCAGCATGGTGATTTTTGAACTCAACAAGGATTGCCCAGTCAACAATGCAATGAGGGGACAATCTTCTACAATGAGAAACACACATGCATGCATTGACTATGGGAGTCTCCAGAGATAATTATTCATTCCTACTGACACAAAGATCTCGACCTCCACGATTTGGCAATTTGCTTTTGCATAGGGAATTTATCTAAAAAGTCCTAAATCTATTTGCTAATTTAGTCATAAACCTTTTAATTTTACCAGTTGAGTCATAAACATTTTCATTTTTTTGTCAATTAAACCATCTGACCAATTTTGGCAAGAAATTATTAATGTGGATGACTAGCGTTGACGTGATACTTTTTTTTAATAATATTTTGAATTTATATTAAAATTCAAACCTAGACAAGATGATGTCGTTTTTTGCTTATTAAACCACGTCAGCATGCAAAATGATGTCACTTCGACTTTTCTAGTTATGTCAACGTGCAAAACGACGTTGTTTTGCATTTGTCTCGCCATGTTAGCATTTTGGCCGAATTTTCTCGCCATTGGTACTTAACTGATCTATTTTGCTCCAATTTTGGCACTTAAATGTACATTTCCTAACTTTTAGCATTTAAGTGTCCCCCCATACCAAGTTTTGACACTCTAGAGTTCTAGGTGTCCAATTTTCAAGCCTATTTCAGACAGTTTAGGAAATATCCTGAGCACGATAGGGATATATGCCATCCCAATGGAATAAGACGCTCCAAAATCGTCCCAAATATCAGGGGTGTGCATGGGACGTTAGGAAACATGTAAGAGTCCATCAACGAAGGCATGGACCTCTAGTTCTAACACTATATGAGATTTGACGGGGCTACTATTAACTGTTCTAAGAGTTTAAATTATTAGATGAATGCACGATTTATTATTTAAATATTCAAACAATTGCGAATATCAGACTTGAACCTCATTAACAACCCATTACACATATGGTACTGTGTATAAAAGATATGAACATACCACTAAATTGAGGGAATGATTGCCTTCAATAGGATACATGTATCTAATTCCCCTAGTGCACCAGGCTTGCTTCATCAATTAAGTGAATCGTGATGGTAGTGAAGAATTTGAGAGGAAAATCTTTTTCTTATACGACTAAGAATCACGCTTGCTTGTCAAATCAGAAAGGATGATTCAAATTCAATCCTCACCTATGTCGCATATAAGAAAACTTCCTTCCATCACTAAACCATTTTGAGTCTATCAAATTAGCACAAGAAGGATACATAGTGCATCCCTTTGTATTCCAACCAAATAAATTAGCATAAGTAGGAAAATCATTGACCATCAGATGAAAAGTCGCTTATAGACTAAAACTTTGTTTCATGGAGGCATCAAACGCATCAACCTCCCACAATAACTTCATTGTCCTTTATCAATGGTCGAAGATAAGTATTAGTGTCGTTGCCCTATCCCTTTTTCTCATTGCAAACGACCATCTTTGCATTTTAAAAAAAAATATTTTCTAATTAAATACCAAAATTTCACAATTTTGAAATAATAACTGAAAATCAACAATCACCACTCAATTACACAAATTATCATTCAATTGCATAAACTAATCACACTACTACAATCAATACGAAATTCCAATTATAGGCTATCCCGGTATAATTTTCGGAAAATATTAAATAATTAAATAAATTACAAAATTAATTAAATAAATGCAAATTAATCCAATAAATGCATACTTAGGTCGAAAATGCTAATTTAACCACCTAAATGAGTCTAGAAAAACAATGCACCTATCCACATAAATAGTACATTCTATCTAGCCCTTAATTAATCTAATCTAACCACCTAACAATCTTAATTAATCAACTAAATTACTAATTCATCTAAACTAACCACCTAAGCCATACTTAGCATAATTTAATCACCCACTAAGCATAATTAACTCCATAAGAAGAGTTTAGCAAGTAAACTCATAGGATTAACGGGCCGGTGAGTTCACAGCTACAGCGACGCGAAGGCGAGCGACACTTGAGTCCACGGCGACATCCAATGGGGTCTAGGCGGGCTCGATAATGGCCACAAAGCTCACAGCTTAGGCTGTGAGTTCGGCTTCTATGTGTTGGAGAAATCTTTCCAGAATATTTTGAAGCTGACAAAACGTTTCTTTCAGTCTAAAGTCTGGATGTTCGGAGACCGGCAGTTTAAAGTCTGAAGACTTTGTTCTCTCAAGACTCAAGACCCAAGACTCAAGACTCAAGACTTAAGACTCAGGACTCAAGACTTAAGTCTATTCTCACTGACAGTCTTTCTAATCCAGTGTTGAAGGAAATCCAAAGCCGAGGTTTATGGTTGAGGATTCGATCCTATTCTCTGGAATAGATTCTTTGGTTGGATAATCATTTCGGATTCTTTAATTCTTATCTAAGATCGATTGAAGATCCGATGGTCGACGAAATAATCTTGGATTATTCTATTCTTGGAAACCGAGATCCTGATTGTATGGGCGAATAGGATTGATGGGCTATCATCAGATTCCTTAAATAGCTCGGATGATCTTCTTGATTGATTCCGTCCAACGGGTAGATTGGAGGAATTCCTTTGGTAAGTGCCAACGGCTATGATGGCATGAAGGAGTATAAAAGGAAGACGTTCTAGTTGTTTTAAGTGTGTGATCGATAGAAAAATTCCAGAGTCTGAAGATCCTTGATTGTTAGTTGAGACTGAGCGAAATTGTATACAGAGAGTGTTTATACTTGGTGACGCCTTGAGTGAGTGTGGTAGATCATCTACACCTAGAAATCAAGGAAGATCAACACTGTAACAACTCTTTGATCATAGTGGAATCCAGCCAATCGGCTGTCAGTGCAGAAGAGTGGACGTAGGCTTGAATCAAGCCGAACCACTATAAACCGAGTGTTCAATTCTCTCTTTCCCTTACTCAGTCTTGCGATTGAATTTTTAACTGTTGCAAATCCTCTAATTGATATCGTGCAAACTTCGAGAAATTTTTGTATACCTATTCACCCCCCCTCTAGGTACTCGTACTAGCTATTTCAATTGGTATCAGAGCTCGTGTTCTTACTTTGTTTGAAGTGTTTTACTTGAAGTAAAAGATCCATGGCTAGTATGCTAGCACCGGGGCTGATGGAGGGGCAAAGCAATACCAGACCTCCCTACTTCGATGGAAAGGATTACAACATCTGGAAGAACAAGATGAAAGCTTTCCTACGATCAAAGGATCCTCTGGAATGGGACGTTGTGGAAAGAGGAATTACTCCTGCTGCTGCATCAATCTCTGAAAGAGGGAAAGAAACTGTTGAAGCCAGCGGAATGTCTCAAGAAGAAATAAACAAGAGACAAGCACTCGATGCTAAAGTAATTTATTCTTTATATTGTGCTTTGTCACCAACTGAATATAACAGAATATCTTCTTGTGTTACAGCAAAAGAAGTTTGGGACAGGTTACATATCACTTATGAAGGGATAGATCGAGTGAAGGAGACCAGAATTAACATTCTTCTTGGTCAATATGAATCCTTCAAAATGAAACCAGGAGAATCTATAACTGACATGTTTAGTCGTTTTACAAATATTGTCAATGGTCTTGAGAACCAAGGACAAAAAATTTCTGATCCCATGAAGGTGAACAAGCTTCTACGTGGACTCTCCAAGGATTGGAATCATATAAAGACTTCAATAAGAGAGACGCAAAGAATCATGCCATTATCTATAGATGAACTGATTGGAACTCTTCAGTCTTACGAAGTGGAACGAATTAATGAAGACAAAGATCCAAGAGGTAAGAAATCTATTGCACTAAAATCAAATGATGATTCTGATGATGCAGATTCTGAAGATGATATGGATGATGAGGAGCTCGCCCTCATGATAAGAAGATTCAGAAAACTGAATAGAAAAGGCAGAAGGTTCATCCCAAAGAAACAAAGTTTTCAGAGACAGCAGACCAAGTCTGTTGATGATGAGGAACCAAACAAAGATGTAGTTTGCTTCGAATGTAAAAAGAAGGGACACATCAGACCCAACTGTCCTCTTCTGAAAAAGAAAAGAGGAAAAGCTGAGAAATCTCGAAAAGCTCTTAAAGCCGAAACCTGGAGCGATACAGAGTGTGAAGAGAGTGATGAGGAATATGCCAACCTGTGTCTAATGGCGCAATCAGACTCAGACTCTGGATCAGACTCAGACAGTGAATTTGAGGTAAGTGATTATAAAATCCCTGTCAAAGTCTCTAAATATATTGATGAGTTATGTTTTAGTCTTAAGACTTCTCTTAAAAAGATTTCCGAACTTAAAAAGGAAAACTCAGTTTTAAAACAAAAGGAAAACATTTTAGAAGAAAAGGTAAAAAATTTAGACTTGAATGTTTCTACTCTTAAAGAGAGTGAAGACAATCTTTCAAAAGAAAATGCTTTCTTAAAATCTGATTTATCAAATATTTCAAAGAAATTTTCAATAGGGTCCGAAAAACTTGAAAAAGTCCTTTCAATCCAAAGACCTTACTTCAATAAGTCGGGTCTAGGTATGACAGCCGAAACAATCCCTTTGATTGATTTTCCGAAAGTAAAAGAAAGAATTAAGAAAAGACCATCGAGAGAGGCTTATAAAAATCATTTCAAAAGAGTTTTTGTAAAGCCTGTAGGTCGAAATGCTTTAAGGTGTTCTAAGTGTAATAGTCAGGATCATTTTGAAAAAAGAGTGTCCTATGGTTTGGAAGCCTGTTAAGAGAGTATGGCCTAATAATGCTCATCCTACTAACACCAAAGGACCCAAGAAGATTTGGGTACCAAAGAAAGCTTGAGACTCTCTTTTGAATGCAGGTCTCTGTCAAAAAGAATGTAAAGTGGTATCTTGACAGCGGATGCTCAAGACACATGACAGGAGACTCAAATTGTTTCATAAAGCTTATTAAAGTAAATGGTGGAAAAGTTTCATTCGGAGGAAATAGCAAAGGAAGTATTGTGGGATTCGGAACTGTGAAAATTGGAAATCTCACAATAAGCAATGTCTCTCTAGTGGAAGGACTCAACTACAATCTACTCAGCATCAGCCAATTGTGTGATACTGGTTACAAGATCTTCTTTCAAGAAGGCATATGTTCTGGAATTAGCAAAGATTCGACTCAATCTTTCGTGGGTCGAAGGCATGGAAACATCTACCTCCTTGATGTAAAGCCAAATGAAGAACAATGCTTAATCTCAATTCAAGATGAAGCAGTTCTATGGCACAGAAAACTTGGTCATATCAACAAGAAGCAATTAGCCAAAATCTCTTCAAAGCAGCTTGTTCAAGGTCTACCTAAATTGCCATACCAAAAGTCTGACTTATGCACTCCATGCATTCTGGGAAAGCAGGTAAGAAATTCATTTAAGCAAATAAATCATGTATCTACTAATCATGTACTGCAGTTGCTTCATATGGATCTCTTCGGACCAACAAGAACCCAGAGCATTGGAGGTAAGAAATATTGTCTAGTAATTGTAGATGATTACTCTCGTTTTACCTAGGTATATTTTCTTGCAAATAAATCAGAAACCTTTTCGTACTTTGAAAAGTTTGCTAAAAAGGTTCAAAATGAAAAAGGATGTGCTATTTCTAGTATAAGAACAGATCATGGAAGTGAATTTGAAAATCAAGATTTTACGAGATTATGTGATAAATCTGGTGTTAATCACATGTTTTCCTCTCCGTATACTCCAGAGCAAAATGGAGTTGTGGAAAGAAAGAATAGATCACTTCAAGAAATGGCTAGAACACTTTTAATTGAAAGTAAAATTTCTTCACGATTTTGGGCTGAAGCTGTTTCAACTGCTTGCTATATTATAAATAGAGTCTTTCTAAGACCTATTCTTGATAAAACCCCCTATGAATTGTTCAAAGGTAAGAAGCTTATTGTTTCATACTTTCATGTGTTCGGTTGCAAATGCTTTATTTTGAAAAATGCAAATGATCGAGTTGGTAAGTTTGAAGAAAGATCAGATGAAGGCATCTTCCTTGGATATTCTACATCAAGTAAAGCCTACAGAGTCTACAACAAAAAAAGCCAGTCTGTGGAAGAATCAATGAATGTCAAATTCCAAGACTCAGTGCAAGATGAATCCAGCCAGACTCAGTACGAAGAGACTGAATCCGCTCTAGATCTTCAAATGTCTACATCTCAAGAAGCATCTCAGATTCTGGAAGTCTATCATCAAGACGCTCATGGAGAATGAAATAAAGAAAGAGATCATCAACCTGGTAACTGGAAGCACAAATCCAGTCATCCCAAAGATCTTATTATTGGCGAACTTAATGAAGGAATCCGCACTAGATCAAAAAGGCATGAAGAATCTAGTGCTGTGGCTCTCATCTCTGAAATTGAACCAAAAAGCATAGAAGAAGCTTTATCTGATGAAAGCTGGATCGAAGCTATGCAAGAAGAGCTCAGACAGTTCAACATTAATGATGTCTGGGAATTGACATCTAAACCAAAAGGTAAAACCGTTATTGGAACCAAATGGGTATTCAGGAACAAGATGAACGAAAAAGGAAAAGTCGTACGAAACAAAGCAAGACTCGTGGCCAAAGGATATACGCAAGAAGAAGGAATAGACTATGACGAGACTTACGCACCAGTTGCAAGGTTAGAAGCTATTCGTCTATTACTTGCGTTTGCTTGTTACAAAAATTTCAGGTTATTCCAAATGGACGTCAAAAGTGCTTTCCTAAATGGATTTATCCATGAGGAAGTTTATGTGGAACAACCGCCTGGATTTGAAGACCCAAAGAAGCCAAACTCAGTCTTCAGACTGAAAAAGGCTCTGTATGGTCTAAAGCAAACACCTCGAGCTTGGTACGACAGACTAAGTAAGTTTTTATTACAGAATGGTTTTGTCAAAGGTAAAGTAGATACTACTTTGTTTATCAAAAAGGAAAACAAAAACTTTTTACTTGTTCAAATATATGTTGATGACATTATTTTTGGATCCTCTAATGAAAGTCTTTGCAAGAAATTTTCTAAGTCTATGCAGGATGAATTTGAAATGAGTATGATGGGAGAGTTAACATTCTTTCTTGGACTCCAAGTGAAACAAATGAAGGAAGGAACTTTCATCCATCAAGAAAAATATGCGAATGATCTTGTCAAAAGGTTTGGATTGGAAAAGTGCAAAAAGACCGACATACCAATGTCATGTTCTCAGAAGATAGACAAGGATGAAGAAGGGAAGAAAGTAGATCAAAAGCTGTACAGGAGCATGATCGGTTCACTTCTTTATCTTACTGCTTCTAGACCTGATATTTTGTTTAGTGTTTGTATCTGTGCTAGGTTTCAATCAGATCCTAGAGAATCACATCTCATTGCCGTGAAACGTATTATCAAATACGTTGCTTCATCTTCAAGCATCGGTCTTTGGTATCCAAAGAGGGGAGACTTTAATCTTCTAGGATACTCAGATGCAGATCTGGCCAGTTGCAGAGTTGATAGAAAGAGCACTTCTAGAACTTGTCAACTGCTTGGAAACAGGACAGTGTCTTGGTTTTCAAGGAAGCAAAGCACTGTAGCTCTCTCAACAACAGAAGCAGAGTATGTAGCTCTTGGAAGCTGCTGTTCGCAAATTCTATGGATAAAACAACAGCTACAAGACTTGGGCATTGAAGACTCATGCACAGAAATCAGATGTGACAACACCAGCGCTATCAATCTCACCAAAAATCCAATCCTTCATTCAAGAGCAAAGCATATTGAGATTCGTCATCACTTTATTAGAGATCATATTCAAAATGGAGAAATCTCGATTCAATTTGTTGATTCAAAAAGTCAACTAGCGGACATATTCACAAAGCCTTTGGAGGAGAATCAGTTCGACTTTATCCGCTCGAGACTCAACATTTTGAAGCTTGAAGAAGTTAAAGTCTAGAGACTCACCAACTCTAAGACTCTAATCTCTTAGACTCTAAATCCTGAGACTCAATCATTCATGGCTAAAGACTGTAAGTTGCTATTTTATCTAAAAGGTACGAATTCTCGTTTATTTTATCTAAAAGGTACGTTCTATTATTCAGACATAATTCGTGTGAAATTTGAAAACTTGTTGTTTTTTTTTTTAAATTTAATATTGGCAGTTATTGATTTTAAAAAAAAAATGTTCGTACACTTACCTTGTACCGTTTAAACTTCTCTTTTCAAATCCGAGGTATATATATACAGTTATTCTACCCCCAATTTTCAAAACCCTAAAAGGCACTCTCCTCCTGATACTGTTTCTACTCTTTGTTCATTGTCGAGAAAGTGGTCATTTTTCTTGGGAAAAACAAGTGAAGGAATCCTCCAATAGACAAAGAAAGATGTCGTCTTCGAGGAAATCATCAAGAATCGCAAACAGGGGACCACAAAGAATGGAGAAGGGACCGACTCACTTCGATCTCACTGAGGAAAAAGACTTACCAAGTCAGCGACAAAGTCCGATTCGCTCTCCTCCACGTCATTCAGCATCTCCTGCCCCACAAAGTGCAAGTCAAAATCTGGAAGAAGAGATAATCGAGGATGCCGACCCAGTAAGAGTCCAAAGACCTTCTGTTATCTATAAGCTTTATCGTGCGTTGAAAAGCACCGGTTCTTCATTAAAATATATAGATGACTTTCTAAAGGACAAAAATTATGGAAATGAGTATCTTTTTCTGCGGAAAATGGAAGAGTTGGGAATTGCTCCGAAAGGAAGAGCAGAGGAGGCTCTTGCGAACATTCCAAGTGATCCTCGTATGCCAGGACAAAATCTGATTGACGGGAACGATGATGACAAAATGTTCCTTGAATTTAAACCTAGAATGGGTGTGGCAGCAAAGGTGAAAGGAAATCGGATGGATTTGTTTAAATCCAAGGATCAGGAAAAAGTGTATTTCAGTCTGTTAAAAAGAGGGGTAATCCACCCTAGAAGTGTCGATTTTGACTTCCTGGATTTCATCAACTTGAACTTAAGAGAGAAGTTGAATTTGCTTCAACTTGAGACTTTCTGCTCTGACTCTACAGACGGGTATGATCAACTGACCGCTTATTTCTATTCAAATCTTAGCTTTTTGGATGCGAATAGAATTTCATTCAGTGTTCGAGACCAAGTCTATGTGGTAGATGTGAATATGTTGGCGGACATAGTTGGAGTTGAACGGGGACGCTATCTCCCAATCAAAGTCTCACCTGCTCGAACTACTCTGGATCTTGTCAAAGATAGGAATGTAGATAAGAAAATTATCTATTCCAGGATGAATGCCATCAACATTGTGCTTCACAAGATTGTGATCAATTGTCTCAGACCGAAGTCTACGTCAAAGACTTCTGTGTCTCTTTCTGAAGCAAAGTTGATGTATGCGATCAACTCAGGACGAAAGTTTTCTCTCCCGCACACTATTCTTTTCCATATGTACAGAGCAGTGTCAAAAGACAAAGGACAATTGCCTTATCCTGGTCTGGTGACCAAGATCTTCAGACATCTGAATATTGAACTGCCACATACTTTTTGTGTTCGAACGTGTGATAAGATGGTGGTAGGGTTGAAAATGTTAATGAAGATGCGTCTGCAAGAACTCTCTAAGGCAATGGAGAAATTCAAAGTGAAATCTCCAGTCCAGTCTGCTTCAAAAAGGAAAGGAAAGGAGGCCATTGGTGCTTCATCGAAAAAGAGGAAAAGAACTCTTATCCTGGAGGAAGAGGATGAGGATGAAGATGATGAAGATCCCACTATACCAGCACTGACAAGAAAAAGACGTTCTGTGTCTTATCCGACAGAACTTCAGCAGAGCAGAGAAGAAGAAGAACAGAGAGAGAAGGAGAAAGAAGTTGAGGAAGAAGGAGAAGAAGAAAAAGAACAGTCTGCTGATAAATCTGGAGAGAAGGGAAATCAAGAGCATGATCATCACTCTTACCCTTTCGATGTCCTAGAGACAGGGGGAGTTAGCGAGCAAGAGAGGTCTACACCTCATGCTGCTGAAGATCTAAGACAATCTCCAGAAGACCCAGAAGAAGTTCAGGTCTCTCAATTGCCTGAAGAAGGTGATACGTCGATTCCAAATCTGCCAGACCGTATAGAAGCGCCATCGTCTGCATACACACCATCTGAGAAAGCTAATGCCAGTACACAGACGGATGATTCTGCAGATCTTCGTAGTATCATGAATATTCTTCTGGAAATGCGTAACCAGATATATATTCTGGACTGTGAAATCCAAGCTTTGAAGCATGCTGGACAAGCATCTTCAGTCTCTCTGGAAGATAAATTCAAAGACCTCGCTCTGCAACTTCAAGCCAATGCCAAGAGAGAAGAGGTAGCTCATCTGCGAGAAGACTTGAAGAAGCTTGAAGGAGTAGTCTAGTCCATTGGGGATTTCCAGATCGTGCGCATTCCCAAGCAGACATGACTCCTTTCTCACCCTTTTCAATGCTGACAAAAAGGGGGAGAACCAATTTGAACTTTCATTCATTTTTTAAAAACTTTGACCTTTTTGGTTATGTTTTGAGTATGACTTGAGATCTTGAACTTGGGTGTGAATTTGACTGAATTGGCTGTGGATTATGAACTTGACTGGTTGCATTTATTCAAGTGTTGTTATATGGTGTTTCTCATGAAAGACTAACCAATTTTCTGTGGATGCAGAGTCTGGTTGTTTTATTAATCTTTATGAGTTAGCCATATTGCTTGAGAAATGTTTTGCAGGTCAAAGTTGTTCAAATCTTCAAGAAAGTTTTGTCACCATCAAAAAGGGGGAGATTGTTGGAGAAATCTTTCCAGAATATTTTGAAGCTGACAAAACGTTTCTTTCAGTCTAAAGTCTGGATGTTCGGAGACCGTCAGTTTAAAGTCTGAAGACTTTGTTCTCTCAAGACTCAAGACCCAAGACTCAAGACTCAAGACTTAAGACTCAGGACTCAAGACTTAAGTCTATTCTCACTGACAGTCTTTCTAATCCAGTGTTGAAGGAAATCCAAAGCCGAGGTTTATGGTTGAGGATTCGATCCTATTCTCTGGAATAGATTCTTTGGTTGGATAATCATTTCGGATTCTTTAATTCTTATCTAAGATCGATTGAAGATCCGATGGTCGACGAAATAATCTTGGATTATTCTATTCTTGGAAACCGAGATCCTGATTGTATGGGCGAACAGGATTGATGGGCTATCATCAGATTCCTTAAATAGCTCGGATGATCTTCTTGATTGATTCCGTCCAACGGGTAGATTGGAGGAATTCCTTTGGTAAGTGCCAACGGCTATGATGGCATGAAGGAGTATAAAAGGAAGACGTTCTAGTTGTTTTAAGTGTGTGATCGATAGAAAAATTCCAGAGTCTGAAGATCCTTGATTGTTAGTTGAGACTGAGCGAAATTGTATACAGAGAGTGTTTATACTTGGTGACGCCTTGAGTGAGTGTGGTAGATCATCTACACCTAGAAATCAAGAAAGATCAACACTGTAACAACTCTTTGATCATAGTGGAATCCAGCCAATCGGCTGTCAGTGCAGAAGAGTGGACGTAGGCTTGAATCAAGCCGAACCACTATAAACCGAGTGTTCAATTCTCTCTTTCCCTTACTCAGTCTTGCGATTGAATTTTTAACTGTTGCAAATCCTCTAATTGATATCGTGCAAGCTTCGAGAAATTTTTGTATACCTATTCACCCCCCCTCTAGGTACTCGTACTAGCTATTTGCTGGCTTGGACGGGTGTGTGCGTCAACGGCAAGGGGGCTTGGTGAGGTTGGCTGGTTCTTGGCTGGCTCTCTCTGGTTTTTCTAGCTTCAAAACACTACAACAATGGAGAAAGCAACAGCTGGGAGGAAGGAGAAGAGTTTAGCTAAAGGGGGGGGGGGGGACCCAAATGCCTCAAAGTCTCCCTAAAATATCCCAAACACTCATCACTTGCCCCCACCATCCTCAGCCCTATCCTCTGCCCATTTTCCTTCACAAAACTTCCTCAACAAGCCTCCCAAGTTGCTGAAATATTGTACCCCACATGGACCTACGAATTTTGAACATTCCCCCTCCAATTCCAACTCAATTCTTCTCCAATTGGACTTAGTTCAAAGGCTAAAATGTCAAGGAGGATGCCCACATTCAATTTCACATTTTCTCTTACCAAGTGAACCAACTTGACAGCCAAAGGTACACCAAAAGATAGTCGTTTAATTGTCTCGGTCCAAAATATCCCAACTTCAATTTTCACCGAAAATCTTAATTTGCCAAAAAAACCTTCAGAGGATGAGTCGACGTTCCTAAAATAAATTGTTACATGCCAGAACTTTCAATTTCTAAAATCGGGTTCGATTTCGTGGTTAATTTCAACCAGACACAATTTTATCTTTGACACATTAAAGACTCTCGATTGTCGTGAAAATCTCAAGTTTCAAATACAGGCATAGGGTACATAAATGACAAAAAAAGTCGATTTAGTGCCGTTCGACAGAAATTTTGCAATCAGATGGAATCACTTACACTTTAATCACATATCTTTGTCAAACCGATCTATCTCCAGTCTCTAATCAATTTTGATCGTGTCGTATTGACCCTTGCAGATTAGTACGATCGAGTAGTCGATTCCTGGTCAAATTCTCAAATCTATTGCGTTTAGATTCCTTAACGGCTTCACCTGATAGACTAGTTATCCCATGAATGATCAGCTTAGGGAAAAGAATTAGAGGCGCGTCGATGAAAAATCCAACTTATTCTATTGAAAACAGAATAAGAAAATTAGGTTGTCACACTTGTCCTCGGGAGTCACTGGATCCATGAGTTGGTTGTGACCACTATTTGGGTTGATGAGGGCCTACCTCAAAGGGTACCTCATCGATTTAAGGCGTGGTTTCACCATGGGCTCAATGGGTATAGGAAAGGTCCCCTTTAGGATTTTGATATCCTTGCTGTTGCGGTCAATGCCGCTCCAAGTGAGGGTGCAGCTGACCCTCCTAATGGGGTTGTAAAGGACCCAAAGCCCCTGGAGCCTATGGAGGTGGAGTTTGAAGGATCGGTGAATGTGTCCGACTAATAAGTCGTAGGACAGCTTCTTTTTTTAAAGCCGATCTTTTTGTAGACATACTAGTTTGTTTATGAAAATGTGGTTTTTAGTGAAATTGTAGTCCTGCTTTTCTATCCCATATTTGTCTTGTTTAGGGATTTGTTTATTTACTTCCGCATGTGCAATAAAATGAATGGGTCGGCGATGCGTCCTAGGACATTGCAATTTTATTAACCATAGAGGGATGCGTGTGTGCTCGAGGTTTGGGGTGTGACATTCTCGCTTAGAGTGGTATCAGAGCTGGTTAGTGATTGGAACGATAAGGTGCAATAGATTATGGGATAGTTAGTGAGAACGACCTTTATTTTATACTGATGCATGTGACTAATAGCTATTTGATAGATGGTTTTATAGGGATCACTCAGTTTTTAATTATGTATGGAATTGGGAACAGGTTATGTAGAAAGTCTATATAATGAGTGATCAAGAGCAAATGACACCTAGAAAGAGGACCATAGGACCAGTGACTTGAGGTAAGACACCGGCAAGGGTCAATACCTGAGGTGGTCGTGGTAAAGTGCCGGCTCAAGCCAGCATAAGTGGAGTAGCACCGCCTCTAAGGTAGCAGCTCTTGGTAATCCTAGAATCGATGGGATCATATAGGTGCTCGAGACGCTTGGAGCTTTGATAGGGCAGCAAGCCCAGAATCAAGCCGCCACCACTACTGTCGCCGCTATAACCATTGCTACTGTTGCCGTTGCTACTGCTACCACACCTACCAAAGTTCCACCTGGGAATGTAGTTGCTGAGAGGTCGATGCTCAAGTTCATCGAGCAATTTCTGAAGCTGAATCCACCGAGGTTCATCGATGCAGGAGATCCCAAGGCTACAATACTCTGGATCTAAGACTTGGAGAAAGCCTTTGCATTGCTGATGTGCACTAAAGAAGAGAATGTTGTCCTTACAGTATTGATAATGCTAGTACGAGTACCTAGAGAGGGGTGAATAGGTTTATAAAAATTTTCTTGACGATTGCACAATACTTAGACAGATGAAAGAATAAAAAATCAATCGTAAGACTGAGTAAAGGAAAGAGAGAATTGAACACGCGGTTTATAGTGGTTCGGCTTGATTCAAGCCTACATCCACTCTTCTGCACTGACAGCCGATTGGCTGGATTCCACTATGAACAAAGAGATGTTACAGTGTTGATCTTCCTTGATTTCTAGGTGTAGATGATCTACTACACTCGCTCAAGGTATCACCAAGTATGAACACTCTCTGTGTATACAATTTCGCTCGAACTGTATCGACTAACAATCAAGGTTCTTCAGACTCTGGAATTTTTCTATCAATCACTCACTTAAAACAACTAGAACGTCTTCCTTTTATACTCCTTTATGCCATCATAGCCGTTGGCACTTACCAAAGGAATTCCTCCAATCTACCCGTTGGACGGAATCAATTAAGAAGATCATCCGAGCTATTTAAGGAATCTGATGATAGCCCATCAATCCTGTTCGCCCATACAATTAGGATTTTGGTTTCCAAGAATAGAACATTCCAAGAATGTTTCGTCGACCATCGGATCTTCAATTGTTCTTAGATAAGAATCAAAGAATCCGAAATGATTATCCAACCAAGTGATCTTTACCAGAGGATAGGATCGAATCCTCAACCATATACTTCGGCTTCGGATTTCCTTCGTCACTGGATTAGAAAGACTGTCAGTGAGAATAGTCTTGAGTCTTGAGTCTTGAGTCTTGAGATTACAAAGTCTTGAGACTTTAAACTGTCGATATCCAGACTAGACTGATAGAAATGTTTTGTCAGCTTCAAAATATTCTGGAAAGATTTCTCCAACAATCTCCCCCTTTTTGATGGTGACAAAACTTTCTTGTAGATTTGAACAACTTTGACCTGCAAAAACATTTCTCAAGCAATATGGCTAACTCATAAAGATTAATAAACAACCAGACTCTGCATCCACAGCAAATTGGTTAGTCTTTCATGAGTAATACCATATAACAATACTTGATATAAATGCAACCAGTCAAGCATCAAAATCCACAGCCAATTCAGTCTCACACCCAAGTTCAAGTTCTCAAGTCATACTCAAAAATAAACATAACCACAAAAGTCAAAGTTAAAAAAATGTTTGTTCAAATTGGTTCTCCCCCTTTTTGTCATCATTAAAAAGAGGGTGAGAAAGGAGTCATGTCTGCTTGGGAATGCGCACGATCTGGAAATCTCCCATTGACTGGACTACGCCTTCTAGCCTCTTCAAGTCCTCCCTTAGATGAGCTACCTCCTCTCCTTTGGCATTGGCTTGAATTTGTAGAGCGAGGTCTTTCATCTTGTCCTCCAGGGTGACTGAAGATGCTTGTCCAGCATTCTTTATGGCTTGAATTTCACAGTCCAGAGCATATATCTGGCCACGCATTTCCAGAAGAATATCCATGATGCGATGAAAATCTGCAGAATTGTCAGTCTGTGTACTGGCATGAGCTTTTTCAAATGGAGTAAGAGTATACGATGGCGCTTCTATATAGTCTTGCAGATTTGGTGTCGACGTATCACCCTCTTCAGGCAATTGAGAAGCCTGAAATTCTTCTGGGTCTGCTGGAGATTGTCTTGGACCTTCACTATCTGCAGCATGAGGTGTAGACCTTTCTTGCTCGCCAACTCCCCCTGTTTCTAGGACATCCAAAGGGGAAGAGTGATGATCATGCTCTAGATTTCCCTTCTCTCCAGATTCAGCAGCAGACTTTTCTTTCTCTTCTTCAGCTTCTTTCTCCTTCTCTCTCTGCTCTTCTTCTTCTCTGCTCTTGGTTTGCTCTTCTTCTTCTCTCTGTTTTTTCTGAAATTTTGTCAGCACAGAACGTCTGGTTCTTGTCAGTGCATGGATAGTAGGATCTTCATCCTCTAGGATGAAAGTCCTTTTCTTCTTTTTCGATGGGGCACCAATGGCCTCCTTTCCTTTTCTCTTTGAAGCAGACTGAACTGGAGATTTCACTCTGAATTTCTCCATTGCCTTGGAAAGTTCTTGCAGACGCATCTTCGTTAACATCTTCAAACCTACCACCATCTTATCACACGGTTGAACACAAAGGTTTGAGGCGGTTCAATATTCATGTGTCTGAAGATCTTGGTCACCAGACTAGGATAAGGCAATTGTCCTTTGTCTTTTGACATTGCTCTGTACATATGGAAGAGAATAGTGTGCGGGAGAGAGAACTTCCGTCCTGAGTTGATCGCGTACATCAACTTTGCTTCAGAAAGAGACACGGAAGTCTTTGACGTAGACTTCGGTCTGAGACAGTTGATTACAATCTTATGAAGCACAATGTTGATGGCATTCATCCTGGAATAGGTAACTTTCTTCTCTGCGTCCCTATCTTTGACAAGTTCCAGAGTAGTACGAGCAGGTGAGACTTTGATTGGTAGATAACGTCCTCGTTCAACTCCAACTATGTCAGCCAACATATTCACATCTACCACGTAGACTTGGTCTCGTACACTGAATGAAATTCTATTCGCATCTAGAAAGCTAAGATTTGAATAGAAATAAGCGGTCAGATGAGCATACCCGTCCGTAGAGTCAGAGCAAAAATTCTCAAGTTGAAACAAATTCAACTTTTCTCTTAAGTTTATGTTGATGGCGTCCAGGAAGTCAAAATCAACACTTCTAAGGTTTATCACCCCTCTTTTCAACAGCCTGAAATACACTTTTTCCTGATCTTTGGATTTGAACAAATCCATCCGATTTCCTTTCACCTTTGCTGCCACTCCCATTTTTGGTTGAAATTCAAGGAACATTCTGTCATCATCGTTCCCTTCAATTAAATTTTGTCCTGGCATACGAGGATCACTTGATATGTTCGCAAGTGCGTCCTCTGCTTTTCCTTTCGGGGCAATTCCCAATTCCTCCATTTTCTTCAGAAAAAGATACTCATTCCCATAATTTTTGTCCTTAAGGAAGTCATCTATATAATTCAATGGAGCACCGGTGCTTTTCAACGCACGATAAAGTTTATAGATAAAGGAGGGCTTTTGGACTCTTACTGGGTCGGCATCCTCGATTATCTCTTCTTCCAGATGATGACTTGCACCTTGTGGGGCAGGAGGCGTTGAATGACGTGGATGAGAGCGAATCGGACTTTGTCGCTGACTTGTTAAGTCTTCTTCCTCAGTGAGATCGAAGTGAGTCGGTCCCTTCTCCATTCTTTGTGGTCCCCTGCTTGCGATTCTTGATGATTTCCTCGAAGAAGACATCTTTCTTTGTCAATTGGAAGATTCCTTCACTTGCTTTCCCAAATAAAATGACCACTTTCTCGACGACGAACAAGCAGTAGAAACAGTATCGGGAGGAGAGTGCCTTTTAGGGTTTTGAAGATTGGGAAAAGAAAAACTGTATATATATAACCCAGTTTTGAAAAGGGAAGTTCAATCGGTGCAAGGAAAGTGAACGATCACTTCTTTTCAAAATCAATAACTGCCAAAATTATTCCTTTAAAAAGATAAGTCTTCAAATTTCATGCGGATTATAGAATAATTGAACGAAAGATTGTACCTTTTCGAGTTAAAATAACTAAACAAAAATTCGTACCTCTTAGATGAAATACAACTTATAGTTTATAGCCACGAATGTTTAAGTCTGAGGATTTAAAATCTGAAAGATTAGAGTCTTAAAGTTGGTGAGTCTCTAGACTTTAATTTCTTCAGGCTTCAAAATGTTGAGTCTTGAAAGGATAAAGTCGAATTGATTTTTCTCCAAAGGCTTTGTAAATATATCCGCTAGTTGACTCTTTGAATCAACAAATTGAATCGAGATTTCTCCATTTTGAATATGATCTCTAATGAAGTGATGTCGAATCTCAATATGCTTTGCTCTTGAATGAAGGATTGGATTTTTGGTGAGATTGATCGCACTGGTGTTGTCACATCTGATTTCTGTGCATGAGTCTTCAATCCCAAAGTTTTGTAGCTGTTGTTTTATCCATAGAATTTGCGAACAGCAACTTCCAAGAGCTACATACTCTGCTTCTGTCGTTGAGAGAGCTATAGTGCTTTACTTCCTCGAAAACCAAGACACTGTCCTGTTTCCAAGCAGTTGACAAGTTCCAGAAGTGCTTTTTCTATCGACTCTGCAACCGGCCAGATCTGCATCTGAGTATCTTAGAAGATTAAAGTCTCCCTTCTTAGGATACTAGAGACCGATGCTTGAAGATGAGGCAATGTATTTGATAACACGTTTTACAGCACTGAGATGAGATTCTCTAGGATTTGATTGAAACCTAGCACAAATGCAAACACTCAACAAAATATCAGGTCTAGAAGTAGTAAGATAAAGAAGTGAACCGATCATGCTCCTGTACAGCTTTTGATCTACTTTCTTCCCTTCTTCATCCTTGTCTATCTTCTGAGAACATGACATTGGTATGTCGGTCTTTTTGCACTTTTCCAATCCAAACCTTTTGACAAGATCATTCGCATATTTTTCTTGATGGATAAAAGTTCCTTCCTTCATTTGTTTCACTTGGAGTCCAAGAAAGAATGTTAACTCTCCCATCATACTCATTTCAAACTCATCCTGCATAGACTTAGAAAATTTCTTGCATAGACTTTCATTAGGTGATCCAAAAATGATATCGTCCACATATATTTGAACAAGTAAAAAGCTTTTGCTTTCCTTTTTGATAAACAAAGTAGTATCTACTTTACCTTTGACAAAACCATTCTGTAATAAGAACTTACTTAGTCTGTCATACCAACTCGAGGTGCTTGCTTTAAACCATACAAGGCCTTTTTCAGTCTGAAGACTGAGTCTGGCTTCTTTGGGTCTTCAAACCCAGGTGGTTGTTCCACATAGACTTCCTCATGGATGAATCCATTTAGGAATGCACTTTTGACGTCCATTTGGAATAACCTGAAATTTTTATAACAAGCAAACGCAAGTAATAGACGAATAGCTTCTAACCTTGCTACTGGAGCGTAAGTCTCATCATAGTCTATTCATTCTTCTTGCGTATATCCTTTAGCCACGAGTCTTTCTTTGTTTCGTACGACTTTTCCTTCTTCATTCATCTTGTTCCTGAATACCCATTTGGTTCCAATAACAGTTTTACCTTTTGGTTTAGATGTCAATTCCCAGACATCATTGATGTTGAATTGTCTGAGTTCTTCTTGCATAGCTTCGATCCAGCTTTCATCAGATAAAGCTTCTTCTATGCTTTTTGGTTCAATTTCAGAAATGAGAGCCACAGCACTAGATTCTTCACGCATTTTTGATCTGGTGCGGATTCCTTCATTGATTTCACCAATAATAAGATCTTTGGGATGACTGGATTTATGCTTCCAGTTACTGGTTGATCTGCCTGGTTGATGATCTCTTTCTTTGTTTGAATCTTCATGTGCTTCTTGATGTTGGACTTCCAGAGACTGAGATGCTTCTTGCGTTGTAAGCGTTGGAAGGTCTGGAGTGGGTTCAGACTCTTCATACTGAGTCTAGCTGGATTCATCTTGCATTGAGTCTTGGAAATTAACATTCGTTGATTCCTCCACCGACTGGCTTTTCTTGTTATAGACTTTGTAGGCTTTGCTTGATGTAGAATATCCAAGGAAGATGCCTTCATCTGATCTTTCTTCAAACTTACCAACTCGATCATTTGCATTTTTCAAAATAAAGTATTTGCAACCAAACACATGAAAGTATGAAACAATAGGCTTTTTACCTTTGAACAATTCATAGGGGGTTTTCTCTAAAATAGGTCTTAAAAAGACTATTAATAATATAGCATGCTGTTGAAACAGCTTCAGCCCAAAATCGTGAAGAAATTTTGCTTTCAATTAAAAGTGTTCTAGCCATTTCTTGAAGAGATCTATTTTTTCTTTCCACAACTCCATTTTGCTCTGGAGTATATGGAGAGGAAAACATATGATTAAAACCAGATTTATCACAAAATTTCATAAAATCTTGATTTTCAAATTCACTTCCATGATCTGTTCTTATGCTTGAGATTGCACATCCTTTTTCATTTTGAACCTTTTTGGCAAATTTTTCAAAATACGAAAAGGTTTCTGACTTACTTGCAAGAAAATATACCCAAGTAAAATGGGAGTAATCATCCACAATTACTAAGCAATATTTCTTACCTCCAATGCTCTGGGTTCTGGTTGGTCCGAAGAGATCCATATGAAGCAACTGTAGTACATGATTAGTAGAGACATGATTTATTGGCTTAAATGAATTTCTTACCTGCTTTCCCAGAATGCATGGAGTGCATGAATCAGACTTTTGGTATGGCAATTTAGGTAGACCTCGAACAAGCTTCTTTGATGAGATTTTGGCTAATTGCTTCATGTTGACATGGCCAAGCTTTCTGTGCCATAAGACTGCTTCATCTTGAATTGAGATTAGGCATTGTGCTTCATTTGGTTTTACATCAAGAAGGTAGATATTTCCATGCCTTCGACCCATGAAAGACTGAGTTGAGTCTTTGCTAATTCCAGAACATATGCCTTCTTGAAAAGAGATCTTGAAACCAGTATTACACAATTGGCTAATGCTTAGAAGATTGTAGTTAAGTCCTTCCACTAGAGAGACATTGCTTATTGTGAGATTTCCAATTTTCACAGTTCCAAATCCCACAATGCTTCCTTTGTTGTTTCCTCCAAATGAGACTTTTCCACCATTCACTTGAACAAGCTTTATGAAGCAATTTGAGTCTCCTGTCATGTGTCTTGAACATCCGCTGTCAAGATACCACTTAACTTTCTTTTTGACAGAGACCTGCATTCAAAAGAGAGTCTCAAGCTTTCTTTGGTACCCAAATTTTCTTGGGTCCTTTGGCGTTAGTAGAGTAAGCATTACTAGGCCATACTTTCTTAGCAGGCTTCCAAACCATAGGACACTCTTTTTCAAAATGATCCTGACTGTTACACTTTAAACACCTTAGAGCATTTCGACCTACAAACTTTACAAAGACTTTCTTGAAATGATTTTTGTAAGCCTCTTTTGACGGTCTTTTCTTAATTCTTTCTTTTACTTTTGGAAAATCAATCAAGGGAATTATTTCTGCTGTCATACCTAAACCAGACTTGTTAAAATAAGGTCTTTGGACTGAAAGAACTTTTTCAAGTTTTTCAGACCCTATTGAAAATTTCTTTGAAATATTTGATAAGTCAGTTTTTAAGAAAGCATTTTCTTTTGAAAGTTTATCTTCATTCTCCTTAAGAGTAGAAACATTCAAGTCTAAACTTTTCACTTTTTCTTCTAAAATATTTTCCTTTTGTTTTAAAACTAAGTTTTCCTTTTTAAGTTCGGAAATCTTTTTTAGAGAAGTCTTAAGACTAAAGCATAGTTCATCAATGTATTTAGAGACTTTGACAGGGATTTTATAATCACTTACCTCAAATTCACTGTCTGAGTCTGATCTAGAATCTGAGTCTGATTGTGCCATCAGACACAGGTTGGCATATTCCTCATCACTTTCTTCACACTCTGTATCGCTCCAAGTTTCGGCTTTGAGAGCTTTTCGAGACTTTTCAGCTTTTCCTCTCTTCTTCTTCAGGAGAGGACAATTTGGTCTGATGTGTCAATTTTTCTTACATTCGAAGCAAACTACATCTTTGTTTGGTTCCTCATTATCAACAAACTTGGTTTGCTGTTTCTGAAGACTTTGTTTCCTTGAGTTGAACCTTCTTCCTCTTCTATTCAACTTTCTGAACTTTCTAATCATTAGAGCAAGCTCCTCATCGTCCAGATCTTCTTCAGAGTCTGTATCATCAGAATCATCGTTAGATTTTAATGCAATGGATTACTTACCTCTTGGATCTTCGTCTTCATTAATTCGTTCCACTTCATAAGACTAAAGAGTTCCAATCAGCTCGTCTACAGATAATGGCATAATTCTTTGCGTCTCTCTTATTGAAGTCTTTATATGATTCCAATCCTTGGAGAGTCCACGCAGTAGCTTGTTCACCTTCATAGGATCAGAAATTTTCTATCCTTGATTCTCAAGGCCATTGACAATATCTGTAAAACGGCTAAACATGTCAGTTATAGATTCTCCTGGTTTCATTTTGAAGGATTCATATTGACCAAGGAGAATGTTAATTCTGGTCTCCTTCACTCGGTCTGTCCCTTCATAAGTGATATGTAATCTGTCCCAGACTTCTTTTGCTGTATCACAAGAAGATATTCTGTTATATTCAGTTGGTGATAAAGCACAATATAAAGAGTAAATTGCTTTTGCATCGAGTGCTTGTCTCTTGTTTATCTCTTCTTGAGACATTCCGCTGGTATCAACAGTTTCTTTCCCTCTTTCGGATACTGATGCAGCAGTAGGAGTAATTCCTCTTTCCACCACATCCCATTCCAGAGGGTCCTTTGACCGTAGAAAAGCTTTCATCTTGTTTTTCCAGATGTTGTAATCCTTTCCATCAAAGTAGGGTGGTCTGGTATTGCTTTGCCCTTCCACTAGCCCTGGTGCTAGCATACTAGCCATGGATCTTTTACTCTGAAGTAAAACACTTCAAATAAAGTAAGAACACAAGCTCTGTACCAATTGATAATGCTAGTACGAGTACCTAGAGGGGGGTGAATAGGTTTATAAAATTTTTTTTGACGATTGCACAATACTTAGACAGATGAAAGAATAAAAAATCAATCGTAAGACTGAGTAAAGGAAAGAGAGAATTGAACACGCGGTTTATAGTGGTTCGGCTTGATTCAAGCCTACATCCACTCTTCTGCACTGACAGCCGATTGGCTGGATTCCATTATGAACAAAGAGATGTTACAGTGTTGATCTTCCTTGATTTCTAGGTGTAGATGATCTACTACACTCGCTCAAGGTATCACCAAGTATGAACACTCTCTGTGTATACAATTTCGCTCGAACTGTATCGACTAACAATCAAGGTTCTTCAGACTCTGGAATTTTTCTATCAATCACTCACTTAAAACAACTAGAACGTCTTCCTTTTATACTCCTTTATGCCATCATAGCCGTTGGCACTTACCAAAGGAATTTCTCCAATCTACCCGTTGGACGGAATCAATTAAGAAGATCATCCGAGCTATTTAAGGAATCTGATGATAGCCCATCAATCCTGTTCGCCCATACAATTAGGATTTTGGTTTCCAAGAATAGAACATTCCAAGAATGTTTCGTCGACCATCGGATCTTCAATTGTTCTTAGATAAGAATCAAAGAATCTGAAATGATTATCTAACCAAGTGATCTTTACCAGAGGATAGGATCGAATCCTCAACCATATACTTCGGCTTCGGATTTCCTTCGTCACTGGATTAGAAAGACTGTCAGTGAGAATAGTCTTGAGTCTTGAGTCTTGAGTCTTGAGATTTCAAAGTCTTGAGACTTTAAACTGTCGATATCCAGAGTAGTCCTGAAGGCGTGGTTCTGGTGTGGAACGCCTTCCTTGGAGCCCTTAACGGCAAGTATTTCTCTAGTAGCACAAGGGAGCAGAAGATGGAGGAATTTCAGAGCCTTCGTTAAGGGATGCTGACAATGGACCAGTATGAGGCCAAATTTGTAGAGCTGTTGCAGTACGCTCCCAAATTGGTGGAAGATCCGAAGGACAAAGTGAGGAGGTTCAGGAATGGCCTCAAACTAGAGCTGAAGAATCCATTAGTGCCGCTTGATCTAAAAGATTATGATGAGCTTTATGGACGGGCCTAGTTGATAGAAAGGAATTTGAGTGAGCAAGCTACCGCATCTGGGTTACGGTTTGGTTCGAATAGAGATGGCAACCGGTTTGGGAAAAAGCCCATAACTGGAGGAAGGTATCCTGTCCCACCTAACAAGAAAGGTGGGGGTAGGTAAGTCAATGTCGAGCTTCGATGGAGTATGTCGCTTCTATAAAAGGCGACATGGATCAGTCCGGTGCCATTGTAGGCTGGGTGCTTGCTTTGAGTGTGGCCAGCAGGGTCACTTGGCCAGGAGTTGTCCCAGAAGATTGATGGGACAGCAGTTGCCGCCGTTGCCACCGATGGGTCAGAATAGGGGATTTGTGCCACAAAACACACCACCGGGTGGACTGAACAAACCTCCAGCGCAAGAAATAGTGTACACCATCACCAGGTGACAGGCTGAGGACTTACCTGATGTGATCACAGGTACGGTCTTGTTGAATGACCATGCTGCTTATGTTTTATTTGACCTTGGTGCAACTCATTCATTTATAGTTGAGCAATTTGTTAAGCTGGTAGGATTGAGTCCTGAAATGTTGGAGTTGGTGGTTAGTATATCTATACCGTTAAAGGATAAGGTATTGTCTACAGTGGGCTGTCCTGGTTGCAAGTTACTGATTGGTGAGCGAGAGGGGAGAATAGATTTGATAGTCTTAGCCATGTATGATTTTGATATAATAATTGGCATGGATTGGCTCACCAAGCAACAAGCTAAGATGGACTGTTATCGTAAAGCGATTCAGTTTAACCCGTTAGCGAGTGAAGGTTTCAAGTTTATAGGGAGTCGATGAGGACCCTCGATTACCTTAATCTCGTTACTTGAGGCAACCCGTTTGTTAGACGGGGGTTATCAAGGTTACTTGGCAATTGTCATGGATACGACAGTTGAGGAGCTGAAGATTGAAGATATTGCGGTAGTTCAGGAGTTTCCAGACGTGTTTCCGAAGGAATTACCAGGTTTGCCTCTAGAAAGAAAGATTAAGTTCGTGATTAAGTTAGCCCCCAGGACGGAGCCAATCTTTAAGGCTCCTTACCACATGGCATTGTCTAAGTTGAAAAAACTAAAGGTGCAAATGCAAGAGTTGTTGGATAAGGGATTCATACGTCCCGGTGCATCACCTCGGGGAGCACCATTACTATTCTTGAAGAAGAAAGATGGTTCGTTGTGCCTTTGCATCGACTACCGTTAGCTCAATCAAGTGACAATCAAGAACAAGTATCCACTTGCGAGGATTAATGACTTGTTCGACTAGCATCAAGGAGCGTCGATATTCTCTAAAAATTGACCTGAGGACAGGGTATCATCAGCTGAGGATCATAAATGAGGACATACCGAAGTCAGCGTTTCGCACGCGATATGGCCATTATGAATTCACGGTAATGCCGTTTGATTTAACAAACATCCTTGTTGCTTTCATGGATTTGATGAACTGAGTTTTCAAAGAGTACTCGGATCAATTTGTGATTGTGTTCATCGACGATATCCTGGTGTACTCAAAAAGTCCTAGGGAGCACGAAAGGCATTTGAGGAAGGTGCTTCAGACACTAAGGAATCATGAACTATACGCTAAGTTCAGCAAGTGCAAGTTTTGGTTGACTCGTGTGGCATTCCTAGGTCACGTGATTTTAGGTGAAGGAATCTCCGTGGACCCAACCAAGATCGAAGCAGTTATCAACTGGCAAAGATCGACGACAATGATAGAGATCAGAAGTTTTTTGGGTTTGGTAGGTTACTACAAAAGGTTCATGAAAAGATTTTCAGCTTTAGCTTCGCCGTTGACTCGACTGCTGAAGAAGGAAGAGAAGTTTGTGTGGACAAATAAGTGCGAGTAAGTGCGAGTGTAGTTTCCAAGAGCTTAATCAAAAGCTGACTACCACACTAGCGTTGACAATACCATCTGATTCTGGAGGGTACGAGATCTACAATGATGCGTTGTTTAGAGGATTGGGTTGCGTGTTAATGCAGCATGGCAGAGTTGTTGCATACGTGTCCCGTCAGTTGAGACCTCATAAGCTGAATTACCCAACGCATGACTTAGAACTCATAGTGACTATCTTCGCTATGAAGATTTGGAGACATTATTTGTGTGGAGAAAGGTTCCAGATCTTTACAGATCATCAAAGTCTCAAGTACCTATTCTCTCAAAAGGAATTGAATGAGACAGTATCGCTGGATGGAACTTCTCAAGAATTATGATTGCGACATCATGTATCACCTTGGAAAGGTTAATAAGGTCGTAGATGCGTTGAGTCGAAAGTCTTCAGTTGCGCAAATGGTGATTAAAGAGTGGGTCTTACTCGAAGGAGCTTGAGATTTTGTTTCAAATTTGAGGTAGGCCACCTTTCAAATCTTATGGCCACTCTTAGAATTGAACTGAAAGTACAGATAATGATCAAGTTGCTTTAGTTAACAGACCTAGAGATTTAGAAGATCCTACAAAAGGACACCGAAAAGAGAAAGGCTAACTTTCAAATTTCTGAAGACGGAACACTAAGGTTCTAAGGACCATTGTGTGTACCTGACGATGCAGCGCATAAGGAGGAGATTTTGTCAGAAACTCATCATAGAAGTTACAATATTCATCCCGGTAGTACAAAGATGTACCGGAATCTGCATCAACAGTATTGGTGGATCAATATGAAGGCAGATATCGCTAAGCATGTCGCCAAATATTTGATGTGTCAACAAGTGAAGGCATAACACTGTAAGCCGAGAGGACTTTTGCAACCTCTCAAGATTCTCGAGTGGAAATGAGAACACATCACGATGGATTTGTGATTGGCTTACCAAGGAATTAGAGGGGTAATGATTCTATTTGGGTTGTGGTTTACAGACTGACGAAGTCGGCCAACTTTATCACCGTACGAAAAGACCTTGCATTGGACATATATGCAAAATTCTACGTGCATCAGATTATTCGTTTGCATGGAGTGCCGGTGACAATCACATCTGATAGAGACCTGGGATTTACAGCTGCCTTTTGGAAAAGCTTGCAAATCGCCTTAAGAACGAAGTTGCAATTCAGTACGGCTTACCATCCGCAGATAGATGGCCAGTTTGAGAGGACAATTTAGACTCTCAAGAACATGTTGAGAACGTATGTGCTAGACTTTAAAGGAAGCTAGGACGAATAGTTTCATCTCATCAAGTTTGCCTACAACAATAGCTACCAATAGATTATTCAGATGGCACTGTTTGAAGCGTTGTATGGTAGAGCATGCAGGACTCTAGTTTGTTGGGATGAAGTCGAGGAACGGAAGATCACAGACCTAGAGTTGATTTGGCAGTTAATGGATGCAGTTGCAGTTATCATGGACAAATTAAAGACCGCTCAGAGTCGCTAGAAAAGTTATGCAAATAAGTGTTGAAGATCATTGGAATTTCAAGTTGGTGAGCACGTCTTTCTGAAGGTGTCATCGATGAGGCGTACTTCGCGCTTCGGCAAGAAAGGGAAGCTGAGTCTGAGGTACGTTGGTCCCTTTGAGATTCTAGAAAGAATAGGGACTTTAGCATATCATCTTGTGTTGCCGCTGAGACTGGCGCAAGTGCATGACGTCTTCCACGTGTCGATATTGAGAAAGTATGAGCCTGACTTTACCCACGTGCTGAATTTTGAAGAATTAGACGTGGACGATAAAGTGTTATACGTGGAGAGACCGGTTCAGATTGTGGACCGCAAGGAATGGGTTCTACGCATCAAGACAATCCCATTAGTTAAAATGGCCAGGCAACACCATAGGATAAAAGGAGCAACATGGGAAAGTGAAGATTTGATGAGACGACAATACCCCTACCTTTTTGTTTAAAAAATTGTAATGGTCTAAATTTCGAGGATGAAATTTTTATAAGTGGGGAAGAGTTGTGACATCATGATTTTCTGATTCTATTTTCGATTGAATGAGTTGAGTTTTTCATTGATGCGCCTATAGTCTAATTCTCTGAGCTGATTACTCACGTAATAATTAATTTATCTAGTAAAGCCATTAAGAGATTTTAACGCAATAGATTTGAAAATTCGATCAGAAATCGATTGCTTGACCTTGCTAATCTACAAGGGTCAATACGTCATCGTCAAAATCAATCAGAGGTCGAAGATAGGTTGATTCGACGGAGGCATGTGATAAAAGTGTAGATGATTCCACCTAATTGCAAATTTTCATCGAACAGTACTAAATTGATTTTCTGTCATTTCTGTACTCTATGCTTGTATTTGAAATCTTGAGATTTTCACAACAACTAAAAGTCACCATTGAGTCGAAGATGTACAATGTATTTAAAAAATAATCAACCATGGGTTAAATGAGCTAAAAATTCCTAAAAGCTACCCATTAGGCTAGGTTACGCTAAAATCGCGCCCGATTGAAATTAACCGCAAAATTGAACCCGATTTCAAAAATTGAAAGTACTATCATGTCACAATTTATTTTAGGAATGTCGACTCGTCCTTTGAATATTTTTTTGCAAACTCGAGTTTTTGGCAAAAATCCAAAGTTTGGCTATTTTGGACCGGGAAAATTAGAGAGCCATTTTTTAGCGCACTTTTGGCCATCAAGTTGGTTCAATTGATGAGGAAAAATCATGGGATGGATGTTAACACCTTAGCTGAATTTGTGGGCACCAATGTGGGTTGATTTGAGTTGGAATTAAATGAAATTGGAGGGGGACTTTACAAAATTCGTAGCCATGGAGGGGAGCAACATTTTAGACCATTTGAATGGCTTGTTGTGGAAGCTTTGGTGTGCAAATGGCTGAGGATTGAGGCAGCCACAAGTGGAGACCAAGCAAATGAGTATTTGGGATATTTTGAGAAGACTTTGAGGCATTTTGGTGGTCCCCCTTTAGCTGTTGTTTTCTTATTCTTCCTTAGGCTTGCTTTATCCATTGTTGTGCTAGTTAAGAGCTCAATAAAACCAGAGGAAGCCAGCCGAAAGCCCCTGTGCCATTGATAGCTCCTCCGCCCACCGTTTGAGCACTGTTGCGCCGCCCGAGCTCCTACGTGCCAGCCTGCACGCCCGCCCGCTCGTCTGCCCATCTTCACCATCCCGAGCCCACGTTCGAGGAAGCCAAGCCCGCGTCGCAGCCATCCCGAGCCGCCTCCATCGTCCAGGCCATCCGTCCAACCGACGAAGCCACCACGTCGCCCGCTTGGAGCTACTGCAGCCACCGCCACCCGTCTCCTCACTGTTTCAACTGTGAAGCCCTTCGGTTCAGCCTTGGATAGAAACCGAAGCTCATAACTCAATGGGCTTTTCCGGGCCCGTCCAGACCTCCTTTGGCGTCACTACAGGCTTATGTATTGCTCACCGTCGCGTTGCCGTCGCCGTGGACTCACTAGCCCATTAATCCGGTAAGTTTACTTGCTAAACTCTGCTTAGGAAGTTAATGACGTTTAGTAGGTAATTAGATTAGGCTAAGTATGGCTTATGTGGTTAGTTAGTTGTAATTAGTGATTTAATTGCTTAATTAAGATTATTAGGTGGTTAGATTAGATTAATTAAGGGCTAGATAGAGTGTAGTATTTAATTAGATAGGTGCATTATTTTTCTAGGCTCGTTTAGGTGGTTAGATTAGCATTTTAGGCCTAAATGTGCATTTATTGGATTAATTTGCATTTATTTAATTATTTTTGTAATTTATTTAATTATTTAATATTTTCCTAAAATTATACCGGGATAGTTGGTGATCAGAATTTTGTGCTGATTGTAGTGGTGTGCTTAGTTTATGTAATTGAATGTTAATTTGTGCAAATTGAGTGGTGATTGTGATTTTTAGTATTTATTTCAAAATTATGAAATTTTGGTATTTAATTAGAAAATATCGGGTGTTAGGTTTTGACACCGAAAATGTTTTTAAATAATATATTAAATATTGAAATTTTGAAAGGAATGATATCAATTTTTAAAGTTTGATCCGACTGTGTACCCACACACGATTATTTTCATAGGATGTTTTTAATACGAAGAAAATAGACCAAGTGCATTATCTTAATTGAGACATTTGAGTGCAATGCACGGTATCCTTAGCTAAAATTGAGTGATCGTGTGATGGTTATGAGAACCCATTCCCGATTTGCGTCAGGTGGACGTTGCACCTATATGGAATGCCATTAGACAACGGATGCCAGTCATAGTAGAGGCTGGACTGATGCTTCTTCGGGATTGCCGTCTCGTGTAGACGTTGCCATGCTCAATGGGGTGAGACGATGCCTGGTTATGCTAGAAGACCACCAAATGTAAAGTAGGTCATGCCCTGAGGGTTGTAATCAATTAGAACGTGTGATTGATTGAGATACATGCGCTAGATTATGGGACAAAATTGCGTGGCACGGAATTGGACGTGTCATAACGATTTGGCCCTATAATCGGGACCCTATGATTGATTGAGATTGAGTGAGACGTTCCAATCAATGTATGCATTTATTATATGCATCTATGATATGAACTGTACTAACATGTAGGAAGGAACTGAGGTGAGGTGAGTCATCTGTGATGTGTGATTAGACTAACTCTAGGCATATTCCCTTCCTAATCGAGTTTTAGGGGGTGAACTTGCTGAAACATTATCTCATCCCGTCGTAGGCTCAATCTTTTTAGGTCCTTAGATGGCGGTCTCTCCAGTTCATTTTGGACAGCCTCGGGGGGTTACTGAGTGGAGTATAGATGTCCCTGTCCCCATGAGTCACTGGATCCATGAGCTGGTTATGACCACTATCTGGGTCAATGAGGGCCTACCTCAGAGGGTACCTTATCGATTCAGGGCGTGGTTTCGCCGTGGGCTAAATGGGTATAAGGAATGTCTCTTTCAAGGTTTTGATGTTCTCGCCGTTGCGGTCAACGTCGCTCTAGGCGATGGTGCAACTGACCCTCGTGATGGGGTTGTGGAGGACCCGAAGCTCCTGAAGCCTGTGGAGATGGAGACCAAAGGATCGGTGAATATATTCGACTAATAGGTTGTAAGACAGCTCTTTTTGAAAACCCATCTTTTTGTAAATAAACTAGTTTGTTTATGAAAATGTGGATTTTGGTGAAATTGTGGTCCTACTTTTCTATCTCATATCTATGTTGTCTGGGGATTTGTTTATTTGCTTCCGTATGTGCAATAAAATGAACGGGTCGGTGACGTGTCCTGGGACGTCGCAATTTTATCTACCACAAAGGGATGTACGCTCACTCGAGATTCGAGGCGTGATAGTACAAAATATTACATTTTCAGTCACTATAATTCTCAACTTGAATTGAAAAAAAATGAAACTCCTTCATAGTAGAACATAGTGAGTTTACTTGCCTAGTCGCCTAAAGCGTTATTAGTAGACTACATTATGACGTTGCTTCTTTAAAGGTGATTCGATGTTTGACCTTTTAATTACTGTTTTTTTTTTTGGTTGAAAAACTTTTAATTACACCTTTTTATTACTGTTGACACAGTGATTTTTGAACTCGACAAGAACTGCCTAGTCAACCATGCAATGAGGGGACCATCATTGACGGATGGTAAAGTTCTATGACAAGAAACATGTATGCATGTGTCATGGGTTGGTAGTTTCTTGGCCGTGGAATAACCCATGTGGCACCTGGTGAGCAAAAGTCGCCAGGCCAACCTTCTTTCTGTAGTTGTTCCAGTGAACAATACAGCAAGTAACTCTTTTATATAAGATCGTACCACGCCCAGCTCCTCTTAGGCGTCTAGTCCATCGAGTGAGACAACTGATTTCTTTAAGCTCAACAACTGGTTTCGGCCTGACATGACCTCATTAGGAGATCGGCATAAGCTCCTAATCAGTTTGTGCACGGGAGGCCAATCACACCTTCAGAGCTCTTAAGTAATGTAATCATTCTATTCTAGAACTCCTAGCATCAATTTTCCTAATGCTACTTCCACGGGCCAGTTGTGTTCATCATCTCTGCGCCCTCACTCTTTACTCGATAATCCCAAGCTTCTCCCAAGGGTTTACAGTTATGGGAGAATCACGGATTGTGACAAACTCCCCCACTCAATTCTGCAACGCCTTCATTGTAGGTTGTTCTATCACTTCCCTTCATTTCTCTAACCATCAATGCCACTCCCTAGGACTTACATAGATGACAACGCTCGCCCAATATAACAAGTCACTTCACTCCATTGCTTGCTTCCCTCGATCAAAGTTATTCATGAATCTCTAGTCACTTGTGCTCCTCGACAAGTGTGGCACCCCTAGCCAACTGCACCCCTGTGGTAGCACTTTCTTTCATCTACTAAGCTTCTCCTGATCTCTACAAGCCAACAAAGGGTCTCCCTTGGTGGAAACATGATCGCAGACCTCTTCTTGAGATTTGCATATTGATCCAGGAATGTTATTCCCATTTAGCGAAAAATTCAATTCCTTTCTATACCCTCATTGCCATCACATAAGCTAGACGAGAGCCACATGTTGTATGAGTCCTTTCTGGTTCCGGCGATCACTTTCTGCCCTCACAAGATAGGGAAGACCACAGGCTTTTCCCCGAATCACCCACCCACTGGAGGGATCCTTGCTCTGATACCATTTGTCATGGGTCGGTAGTTTCTTGGCTGCTGAATAACCCACACGGCACTTGGCAAGCAGAATTCGCCAGGCTAACCTTCCTTCTATAGTTGTTCTAGTAAACAATATGGTGAGTATCTCTTTTATATAAGATTGTACCACACCCAGCTCCACTTTCGTGTTTAGTCCATTGAGTGAGATAGCAGATCTCTTTAAGCTCAACAATTGGTTTTGACTTGCCATGGCCTCATTAGGAGAACAACATCAGCTCCTAACCAGTTTGTGCATGGAGGCCAACTCCACCTTCAGAGCTCCTAAATAATATAATCTTTTTATTCTAAAACTCCTAGCACCAACCATCTTGACACTACTCCCACGAACAAGTTGTGTTCATCATCTCTGCGTCCTCACTCTTCACTCAATAATCCCAAGCTTCACTCCCAAGGGCTTACGGGTACTAGAGAATCACGAACTGTGACATATGCATTGGCAACAGGAGTCTCCAGAGACAATTATTCATTCCTACCAACAATAAGAACCCAACCTCCATGATTTGGCAATTTGCTTTTGTGTTCATACTCTAGAACGCGAAATTTACGCTAATGAGCTACTTTGAATTTTTTATGTACCTCTTTTCTTTTTGTGATAGGAAACTTTCCACGCGGACGTGTCATCATGTTCACAAGAAATGTCAATCTTTCAAATCTACATGATGCTTCCATGAATGTGTTTACACATCGCATTGTGAACGTATCAGTACATGCATTAATGTAGCCGAAAGTTGATTCGGACGCCAATGAGAGTAAGTGTGAGCTAGGTTGAAGATCTTCATTTAACTGGTGAATGTGTCAAATTTGGGAAAATTATCATATTAGGTAGGCAAAATATAATTTTCAGCATATAAATAATATCAGTCGAAGTGTCTAATGTGACCAATCTTAAATTTTGAGACCCACTTCTCCCTTAAGTCTAATCATAGAAACCCATGACCCACACGTATTTAAGTTCTCTATTCCTTTGTTTTCCAATTTGATTTACATGTTTCTAATCTTGATATTTTCTAACTTTATTTTGATTTTAAATGCACATGCCATCATCTAATGAGAGGAACATAGATTAAAAGACAATGTGAATAGATAAGATCCGCCACTTATTTTGAAAAAAAAAAACCATTTTTATGCTTTGCCAATTTCTTGACATTAACTCCTTTCCAATCTCTAAACCTTCCTATGTCCTAAAAAAAAGATCTAAACCATTAATGCTTTTCCATAGCGATATCGGTCGTTAGTATTCATTTGAAAACCTACCCTTTCATGAGTCATGGAAAAATTACCTCTATCGCTTGCCACCAATTTTATCTTAAACTAAAATTTAAGTTCATTTTTTTCATAGTGACACGCAATTATTAAATTGATGATAGTTATAAAATTGACAAAAAAAAATTCCCAAAAATTTCACTAACGATTGCACCTATAGTCATAAATCAAACCTGAACCTAAGTGATTTAAGAAATATAGATAGATGGAAAAATAAGTCATCTTACCTTATAGTGATGGCCTGCTCATTGAACACGGTCCGACTTGCATTCTCTGACCCACCCAAGTTGCAAAAGTTAAAATCGAACAACAGCGGTTAATGTCAACTCCACAGTGGTATTGACTTCACTTAGTTCCCAAAATTCATTGCTTTGCATCGCACAAAAACAAACCATTTTTACTAAATTTTTAATACAGAGTTAAGAGAGAGAAGGGAGGAATGGCATGGCATTGAACTATCAAATTCTATTTATTAATTTGATAAGGAAGTGAAAAAGTAACTACTAGAGGTAATGGTCCACAAAGATACAGGTGCTTGTCGGATTCCACTTAATACAACCCTTCTTTTTTGTTCTTTTTCAATTAGTTACTTAGGAGACAGGATTTGGTTTCCAATTTCGATGGAGGTCTGCTGGTTAAGGAATCACGATTAACGAAGTTGCAGCAGATCTACTATTTTGCTTTGTTGGGTTGTAGTTGTAGTAGCAGCGGCAAATCACCCGCCTTTGATGTGGACACTTCAATTTTCATTGTGGGATGTTAAGTGTCGACTTCAATTTTCATTGTGGGATGTTAAGTGTCGACTTGATCAATATTCACTCGGCGGGAAAAGTGTTAAAAAAGTCCTAAACATTTTACATTCATATCAATTTAGTCATAAACCCTTTTTTTGTGTCAATTTAATTTTAAACTTTTTTACTTTGTGCCAATTCAATCATTTCCGGCTAATTTTGATTGGATTTTGCTGACTGTACACCGTTCAGCTGACTTGGCACGATCAACGCTGATGTGTATAACTTTTAATAATATTTTAATATATATTTTTTTTTTTATTTTTTATATTTTTATATTTTTTCTTTCTCCTCCTCCTTCTTTCAGCCGATCGCCGGACCTCGGCGACCGGCTAGAGGCAATGGCTGGCGAGCCTCATCAGTGGCCGTGAGGGCAGCCTCTTACGGGGCGATGAGGCTTGCCCTTGTCGGATCTGGTAAGAGTCAAGCTTCACTGGCCATGGGCGAGCCTTACCGCCCCACGCGAGGCTGCCCTCGTGGCCACTCACCTCACTAGTGGCTAGGGAGCTCACTAGCCATCGCCTCTAGCTAGTCGCTGAGGTCCAACGACAAGCTGGAGGGAGGAGGAGAAGGAAAAAAGAAAAAAAAAGGAAAAATTTAAAAATTTAAAAATATTATTAAAAGTTATTCACATCAATGCTGATCGTTCCACGTCAATTGACCAGTGTCCTGTCAGCAAAATCTAGCCAAAATTAGCAGGAAATGACTGAATTAACATAAAGCAAAAATATTTATGACTAAATTAGCACAAAAAAAGGTTTAACACTAAATTAGTACAAATGTAAAAGGTTCATGACTTTTTAAACACTTTTCCTTCGCTCAATGCCCACCTCTTAGATCTCAGGCGGAGTAGATGAACCCATTAAGCTTTCAGTTTCGGTTTCAACTTGTTTGATTCTTTTGACATTAACCTAAGATCATTTTGGGCATTGACTCATAATATAGAACCGTCGATGGAATGGAAGTAGTCTGCTAATGAGGTAGTAATCCACCATTTGCAAGAAACAGCAATTGGACAAGCAAGTTTCTCTAGATAAATTTTTTGTGGGTAGATATGCAAGTCTCTCTGCCATCATTTCTCAAAGATGGGAAAGATGAAATTGGCCGACCATCATCCACACTAAACATAGAAAAAATTTGCATTTGGTAAGAGAAATTCTTTAGTAGCAACAGGTAACAGGTTGAGCTCGTGAACAAAACACGTCCAGAGCAAGAACGTGCCACTTCGCACGTCTCTCCATTCAAAAAAATTAAAAGCTTCCGTAATAGATTCCCTCCCTTTCAGTGGCCACCATCCACATCGTTATTGTGTGAAGAGGAAAAACTTGCAACATCGTCTCTCTTTGAATAACAATATGGAAAGAGAAACTTGTTTTCTCCTAATTAGTTCACAATACACAGTTAATGCACTGCATAACACTTGTTTTCTTTATATTATCTATACCTTCAGTTTCAAACGTAAGCGAAAGAGAAACTTCAAAGCAAAATTTAAGTGTTCCGTGGCAAGGATTACCAAATAAAGCCCTAGTTCATTCAAGAACTAATATACTTAGAACACAACAAACCATTTCGTACTCTCCGTTCTGCCAGTAATCACTATCCAGAAGTATTGGATAGAGATCATTAGCAGATGTAGACGAAGCGTTTCCAATCCATGGCCCATCAATGGACATACTCATGGTGATATTCTCCCCAACTGAATGATCTTCATCACCTTTAAAATGCTTCCACATGGCCTCAATTTTCTCCTCAGTCATGATAACGCCCTTAGAGTCCAGCACTAGAGTAGCAACCTTGCCTTCAAGCATGCTAACCACATATGACGTCAGCGGCCAGAGTGCTTGAGTCGCATTAGTACACATCAGAGCTACCTTTATCAACTAGATCTATCAAATTTCCTCTCTCCTTCAAAAAGTGTGCATAGAAACAGAAATGAAAAGCGAAAATATTTCCCTCTCAAGCTTCAGGTACTAATCAGCTGCAAAATATGCTCTAAATACTAAAACAAGAAGAAGTATATTATGTCCCTTGATTATTACAAGACAAATGCAGCTGATAAGCACTTGCTAGTTTTTCATCTTCGTTATAGGGTATTATAAATGGATAAAATAATCGAATGACTCAAATACATATCAAACATGATTTCTTTACCGATTTTAAATAAAAGTTAGTAATACTAATGGTTAACTGGTTGCCAAAAAAGTTACAAACACTGCTTTAAAATTGCCAATTCTTATTGAGTTTTATCAGCACGAATTATTTGTGGGTATCATTACATGAAACGGTAAACTCGTCCTTCAATGTTCTTGATTATGCAACTCAAGTGACAATCAGATTTAACGATGACTAATAATGATTGTTTTTGCTAATGACTGGCTTACGTAAAGAAAAACAAAATCTAACTTAAGGACTCAACTATATGAATGTGAAAAAAAAAGTTATACCTCAACTGAAAGTATACAGATATTCGGGTCAAGACATGGTCTCGAAAACTTTTTAATTTAACAAAAATTGAAAAGAATCAATTGTAGTGGAAGTAATTGTTTGACCCTAATGAAACTACAAGGAGTATGAATGTGAGAGTGAGCTGAGAAGAGAAATTGCCAAAATTCAATTGAGAATGATGAGCACAGAGAAGAGATATGGAGCCGAGAAGAGAATCATCATCATTTCACTCTAAAGCTTGATGCATCAAGCCACGAAGAGAATAATTATCATTTCACTCTCAAGCTTGATGCAGAGAGAGAGAGAGAGAGAGAGAGAGAGAGATGTGATTGTTAAGTGAGTGGTCTTAGCTTCATGAAAGAAGGAGAATGGCCAAAGGCTCTTTACTCTTGTACATCTGCATGTGATAGTGAGAGAGTGATGTCTGAAAGAGAGAGAGAGAGAGATGACCCCAAGTCTTCCTCGAATGTAGGGATATTCATCTAGAATGGAATTGTTAAGTTTTTGTCCAACTCTTCTATGTATGAGTGACCTTTGGTTCAACTTTTCTTGCGTAATAACATTCTTTGACCACAAATTTTCCTTCAACCGAGAGAGAGAGAGAGAGAGAGAGAGAGAGAGAGAGAGAGAGAGAGAGAGAGAGAGAGAGAGAGAGAGAGAGATGTGATTGTTAAGTGAGTGGTCTTAACTTCATGAAAGAGGGAGAACGGACAAAGACTCTTTGCCCTTGTATGTTTGCATGTGAGAGTGAGAGAGTGATGTCTGAAAGTGAGAGAGAGATGACCCCAAGTCTTCCTCGAATTCGAATGTATGGATATTCATCTAGAATGGAATTGTTAAGCTTTTGTCCAAGTCTTCTATGTATTTATATTCATTCAAAATTGAGTTAGCTTTGGCTCGACTTTTCTTGCACAATAACTTTCTTGGACTACAAATATTCCTTCAGAGAGAGAGAGAGAGAGAGAGAGAGAGAGAGAGAGAGAAAGAAAGAGGGAGAGGGAGAGAGTGGTCTTCACGAAAGAGGGAGAATGGACAAAGACTCTTTGCTCTTGTACGTTTGCATGTGAGAGTGAGAGTGATGTCAAAGTGAGAGAGAGACGACCCCAAATCTTCCTTGAATGTATGGACATTTATCTAGAATGGAATTGTTAAGCTTTTGTCCAAGTCTTCTATGTATTTATATTCATCCGGAATTGAGTGAGCTTTGGTTCAACTTTTCTTGCACAGTAAGTTTCTTTGACTACAAATTTTCCAGAGAGAGAGAGAGAGAGAGAGAGAGAGAGAGAGAGAGAGAGAGGTCTTCACAAAAGAGGAAGAATGGACAAAGACTCTTTGCTCTTGTACATCTTGATGTGAGAGTGAGAGAGTGGTGTGTGAAAGTGAGAGAGAGACGACCCCAAATCTTCCTCGTTTGTCTTAATTGTAGGGATATTCATCTAAAAAGGAGTTGTCTTGCGTAATAACCTTTTTCATATTGCCGATTTATCCAATAAAAGTCTTTTAATTTATTTTTCCCTCTTTTCATATTGTTCTTCAATGATAATAGTCTTTTCCATTTCTCTAATTTCTGTTGACACTTAAATTTTAGCCATTGACTTAAATTTAAGTTGCATAAAAAATTAAGGATTAATTTTTAACCTATAAACAAAGAAATTTTCATTAAATTACACAGCAGGTAGGCATTAAGATCATGCGCATTAATAGTGCTAAATTTTACTAATTTTATAAAAAAGAAAATTTTATAAATTATTAATTAAAAACTTAAAAATTTAAAAAGAATTTGATATAGAAAGGAAGCCGGGCCGGGCCGGCCTACTCCCCTCTCTTCTCCTTTCTTGCAGCCCGGGTCGGGCCCATTCTCTTTATTTTTTTTTCCCCGGCCCAGGCCCCTCCTTACTCCCTCCTCCTTCTCCCTCGCTCACCCGCGCGAGACAGAGCACGCGAGGGACCGGCGTTCGTGCGAGGGACTGGCGACGCCGGAAGGGACCGCCGGCTAGAAGAGAAGAGCAGGCGGCGAAGTGACAAGGCTGCAGATCTGTCCAAAGCAGAGAACAGATCGGCGCCAGAGCAGGGAGGAGGAGAAGGGGCCGCCGATGTAGCCCAACGACCGGCCGGCGCGCGAGAGACCGGAGGCTAATGGGACCTCCGCCGATTGGACTCTTCCGCAGGTCGAGAGCCTTTAAAAGGAGGCCTCTGGACGCTGACCGGGGAGTTCGGAGGGGTTTCAGGACAGAAGAGAGAAAAGAGAGGAAAAAAAGGTCCTCGGTGAGAAATCGAGAGAGAAACAGAGAACGAGCGAGTGTCCTCCGGCGACGGGCACACTCGAAACCCGGCCGACAACCTACCGACGTCGGGCCCCTTCCCGAGCCGAACCCACGGTAGGTCTTGGTTCGAATCTTGTTTGTTCTTCTTTCGGGTGCGTCGAGTGCCTGAGGATTTTGGCTCGGAGGCGCGCGGGGCGACCGGACATTGTCCGATCTATCGTGCTCGCCCTCATTCGCCGCCCCCGAGCCGTTTAGGGAGCACCACCGACGGCCCCTTTTTTTCCCCCTCGTCGTTCTGTTTTTGTGCCCTGATTCGGGCTCGACGGACGGGGCTACCGTTGTCCGGTTCGTGCAAGATCCGATCCCGACTATGTTATGCTTTGTTGCTGTTAGGCTCTGGTTTGTCCCTTGCGGTTTGTCTCGGTCCTCGATTGAGGTCCCGTTCGAGCTTTCTCTCGTTACTCAGACGGTGCACGCCACCTGTTTGATGAGAAGCCTACGTTAGATGCTCGTTCGTGTTCTTTGTTGATGGCCGAATCTTGCCGATTTTAAAGTTTGTACTGAGCGTAAATGAGTAGTTCTCATGCTGAAGTCAAGTTTTGCAGGTTCATTGTTTGCGGATTTTGGATTGAGTTTGAGTTTTGGATATGTCTATCTTCTCCTCACTCCATGCCCACCACCTGCTCAACGGAATGCTTGAACTAAGCTTGTGTAAACCTCTCATGTGCTATGCATCGGAGCTGACCACCATGTGTTTGTGATGATGTCTAAACGATGCAACTTTCTTGTTCTTTTTTAGAAAAATCATGACATTCGTCCTTACTTCACTCGGTTTACGTTCACTCCCTTGTGAATCAAGTTCACGATGACTATACTTTTTTTTTTTTTTTCGTTTGAGGATCAAAAGTGTTAGTCTGTCGGTAAGACTCCATTTGGCAATTTGCCAAACAGTAATAATTTCTATTCTTTTATTTTCAAAAGTAGATTTAGAACAGTAATAATTTCTATTATTTTATTTCCGAAAGTAGATTTAGAACATAAATTATTTTATTTTCGAAAATAATTTTTTTCAAGAAGATTTGAAATAAAATGGAGAAGTAAATATATATATATATATATATATATATATATATATATATATATATATTCGAGAACAATTCTAGAATCAACCAACTGATTCTCTCTTTTTGTTTTTTTTTCTTGATCTTCTTCCCTCTCTCTTCTTCTTCAATTGTCACTGTCGCCATTGCCGTCCTTCGTCACTACCCACCGCCAGTCACTAGCAATCGGTTACACAAGGTCCGACGAGCTTGCGGTGATCAGGCGAGCCTTGCTCGGGCCTCTCTCGACCACCAGTGAGGCTTGACCCAATCATGGCTGGGTGAGCTCGACCTCGTTGAGGGCTGGCGACGCTTCAATGAGGTCGTTAATCATCCCAAGGCCGGCGACTAGCAAACCTTCAAGGAGAAGAAAAGAAAAGAAAAAAAAGTAACAAAAAAAATGATTTGGTCTAAAATTTTCAGAATGGCACTTTCAGGAATTAAAATTTTGGACAGTTATTAAACAGCTTAAAATATTTAAAAATTATTCTTGGGAATATAATAAAAAATAATCATTTCTAATTAAAAATTATTTTCAGGAATAGAAACGTTACTAAACACGCAATAAGTCCATAAATATTCTCTAGTCACTGAGAAACAAGTAGGTGTAGACTTTAGGTTTGAGGAATTAGGCTCGTTTAATGTGGAGAATATGAGTGTGATTTAGAATTGATAATGGTGGGCTTAGTTTGGCTTGTTGAGTTTGGGTTTAATATGGATGAGTGGGCTTGGACTTGGTCTTGTTTGTGGCCGAATTGGGCTTCAATTGTTGAGCCCATCTCTTTATTTAGGCTTCTATCCAGAGCCTGATGCGAAGGCCCATAGTAGCTCACATCCTAACCGTGCTCTAATGCCCTGCCCAAATGCCCATCTTCGTAATTAAAAAAATATATATTATTTAAAAGATATTTTAAAATTTTAAAAAATCCGTTTATTATTTTTTTTTCTAAGTTAGGATAAAGCTTAATAATTAGTTTTTAAGTAGTTTTTTCTTAAAATGTGTGAAAATTCATGATAAATAAATTGTGCTTAAGTTCTTAAAAATAAATATCGAATTGTTATTTGCTTATTTCCATTATTTTTATTGTGCGTTTTTTATGCATAGATTGCTATTTCTTTAGCCTAGTTAAGAATACATTTCTGCACGCATGAATACTTTATTTGGTGATTGAATAAGAATAGATACCAAAAGGGCAGTTGTTGGTTAATTAGTATAATCTAGTTTTCGACTTTAGATTATCTGGTTTGTAAGAGTAAAGTAATCATTTCATTACTTTATTTGGATACAATTAACTTACCATAAACTAATTAATGGCGACTCTTAAGTGAACGTGATTTGTATGTTAAAAACTTGAAACATAAGTCATGAATTGATATGGGTTTGAGAGAGTCTGAGTTAGGTTTAAACTAGGGGTGTGCAACAGGACCAGGTCAACTCGGTTCTCGGATTGGCCCACCCGAAAAACAGGGTCATGAACCGGTTCCGATTGAAACCAGTCCGGGAATTGGTTCCCAAAGTTCAGACCCTGTTTGAACCGGTTTGGGAACGGGTTCCGAGGGAATACCCACCCGGGAATCGGATCGATCGGACTGGTTCGAGAACCGGTTTGAGAACCGGTTTTAAGGCAAAACCCTAATTCGATTTCATTTCTTTCTATCTTTACTCTCAAGTCTCAACTTCTCAAGCTCTCACGGTCTCACCTACACCTTTGCTGATCCATCCATCCGAGCACTGCACCCACTGTTGCCTTCCTCCCACGACACTTGTAGCCCGGAATGTCCTCGGTAACACCAGCTTCATCAACATCACCGACCTCCAGGGCGGTAAGGTGGGCTTCGGCGCTGTCGCCCTCGAGTCCAAGCTTGACTCGTCGTACAACGGCTTCATCTCCATCCTCCAGATCAGTGCCAGCCTGCAATTTCCTTGCTAGTTTCAGTTTTCAAACGAGGAGTGTTTGGCGTTGACGTGGCTTAAGTGCGTCTCTTTCCTCCTTCCGTCCAACACTTCGCATTTTCCCTTCATCGCAGCCTGAAGTCTCCTTCCCTTCCCTTCTTCTTGACTCGTACTTCTCTCTTTGTGTTTGGACTCTTGTAGATTCTTGGGATTGTCTCTGGGTGGCTTTGTTCTGATTTCTTGATTCCATCTTGCAGCATCTCCAGGTAATTGGTCGATAGGCCGATTGGTTTTTGAGTCGTATCTACTTTTTTTGTTGGGCGTCGTGTGCTGCCGCTTCCGAATTCAAGATCTTCCAGTGTTTTAATCTGACGGGCGAAGAAGTCTTTGTGTTGATTTTCTGTAATTCAAGATCTTGCTGAATCCTTGTTTGTGAATCCTGCCTCCAACCCAATTGTCGGGATCTTGTTTCTGTTTAGTTGTGTCTTGATCTGGCTTTTTTTAAGATCGCGATTTCTTCTTTTGGTAGGATTTGAAATGGTGTATTTTTTAGAAATCTAGTTCTTTAGCATTCTTAATTCAAAGTCCTCTCATCCTTCATGACTATGGTTGAGAGGATCTCAAGAATGCTCACATCAATTCGATGGAGTTAGTTAGTCTCTCTGAACAGCTCATTTAGTTCTCAGAGTTGACTTAAAAGGCCTAGGAATCATTTGCAGCCACTTATATTACTCTACAATATCCATTGACGTCACCCTCTGTGGTTGTCATAGAAAGTATGTTGGATGAATTTTTAACCATTATTTTTCTGGCCATGCAAAATTTATACCTTTGAAATCTTGTCACGGTTTGGATGCAGGATGAGATGTTAAGACAGAGTTTCATGGTTTATAATGGAGTTAGCTCAATTGATACGTCAGTAATAGCTACTGAGTACATGCTTGCGTGTAAATGGCTTCAGCATAGACTCCAAGCTCATGAAGTGATGATGCTGAGCACTTAGATTGAAGATGGGATCAGTTTAGATGACCAAGAAGTGAAGACATCTGGTGAGTAAAATTTTGGAGTTTTCCTTTGTGTATTTCATCATTTACTTCTTCAAGGAAAGTTAGATTGTATGCGGAGCAAAATGGAAAGGGAAAATCAAATCGTAGGTCTTTGAAGTGTTTCTCGATCTTGACAAGTTATGAGCGAACTAAAATCCTACTTGAGCCATCTGTTAAACTCGATACAGCTAGCGAAGTTTGCTTACTGCAATTTACTAGCAAGATGTGAAATGTGCACATTCAGTTAGCAACTGATAATTATATATACTATCTATGCCAGAAAAATTTTGCAAAACAAGTTATAATATAAACAGGGTTAACCCTGTTCCTAGACCGGAAAAACAGGGTGAGTCAAGAACAGGGTCCAATGCAAATAGGGTAGGGAACAGAGTCCAAAAATGGAGAATCGGTTATCATAGGGTCGGGAACAGGGTCCAGGTCTAGACCCTACCCATCATGGACCCGATCACCCTTAGTTTAAACTTACCAATATATTAATCAAACCCTTAGTGGTCCACTTAAGGATAGGTTGCGACAATTTTGCTATGACCTCATCTTAGATTTAGGCTATTATACAATTTAGCAATGGTGGAGTCCAAATTCCATAATTCTTAGAAACTTCATTAGCTCATCTGGGGTTATGGTTGTGGAGACCTAATAATGTGGAGGCCAATGAAATACCCTTCAAGCCCTGCAAATCGATTAAAGCCAAATCTTTAGCCCCTAACCCAATATTTGCAGTTGGTGGTATCATATCTGTTAAATATAAATAATGGAAAAAATTATCCTATTAAAGTGGTTACAAAACAAAAATATTAGATATGTCGAGTTTAGAATCGAATTTAGATGGATGGAATAATAATATCTTAGGATTTTTTTAGGATAACAATTGAATTGTAATATTTGGCACCATAATCTACCCCATTCATTAATAGGTGCTTGTACATTAGCATCTATAATTCTCTATGGATGTTGACAAGTGTTTCACCCATTCAACATGGAATTATTCGAAATAGATTAATTCAAGTCAACTATGCAACGCTCTTTCTTGAGTTGCTTCTAAAAGCTCTTGAACTTGATCCAGAGATAACAACAATTAACTAACACTAGAACAACTAATATAAGTAGATCAGACACGGGTGGAGATACATGTGTCCATGCTCGACTTTCTTTGTTTTGGCTTCTATAAAGTCCAATAATTTTTAAACTCAAATATTTGAAAATTATTGAAAGATAAATCAAAGTTTCAAGTGCTTATAAATTTATTTTAGAAAAAAAAACCCAAGTTATGTACGTAGCTAGAGATTTGAAGTAACTCTTAACTGTTTACATAGTCATCGTCGAAAAAGGCTGAAATTTTCCAATCACAGTATGAGTCATGGAATCGTCAATGGAGCATGTTCTAGATTTGATCGAATTTGGAATTGGAGCGTGAGGGTTTTGTACTTTGACTTGCTTTGGCCTAACATGACCTCTTTTATCTCCGTTCCATTTTATAAATCTAGACACCAACCACAGAAAAATCACGGCATGTAAACAAAAGTATAGACTTAGACCAAATACTAATGGTTCCACAGGTAAAGTCATGCACGAGACTTAGGCAAAACGTCATCTTCTATGCATGTTTAATCAGATTGATGTCGAGTCATTGAGGGTTATTTCAATGTTGTCAACCAATGCAATTATATTGGACCTAAGTTTAGGAGAGCTTTGAAAATTCCAAGTTAACTTTAAATGACGAATCCTAAGCACGTAATCTTGTCACTTACCTGGAAGTCTTTCTTGACTATGAGAAAACCATGTAGATTGGGACAATTTTCGGCCATGTTTGAGAGGTTTAACGATCGTCCCCGAGTAAGTAGGCACAATTTGTTCTGTGTGCCAAGCGTGTAGGAGTTTACACCGTCCCAGAATTCCTTTGGGATGCTCCTCAACAAATGTCCCAAAGATGGGATGCATGCATGCGGCATGAGTTTGTCGCGTCATTACTATGGGGTCGATTGACCAATGTATCTTCGTCATCGATATGTCTTTGAAAAAAAAACAGATCAAACACTCTCACAATGCAACTCCCATCCCTCTGCATGATATTTGTTGCGAACATCAGACAATAACGCCGTTAACAACCTATAACATAAGCTTCGATTAGTATCCATGTATAAAGATACGAGGAGACTACTAAATTGAGAAGAGGATTATCTTCCAATAGGATACATGTATAAATTGCACCAGTCCATCATGGTTGCTTCATCTTCTAAGTGAATATTCAGGTGAACCATAATGGTGAAGAGTCCGGAGGAAAATATTTTGACAGATGACTAAGAGCCAAGTTAGCTTCTCAAATTGAAAAGGATAATTCGGATTCAATTATCGCCTCCAATATATCACATAAGAAAACTCTCTTCCATTACTTAAAATTTTCAGAGTAGTTAGAACCAGCACAAGAAGGACATGCAATGTGTCCCTTCGTACTCCAGCCAGATAAATTAGATGGTGAGGCCTCTTACTACGGGCGGGGGTTGATCTGTTTGTGGAGGCATCAAACACATCAACCCCACCCGTAGTAACTTCTCATTCTCTATTCAGTCCATCTAGCTAAATTTGGCTAGCTGAGGCTAGCTATGGATGCTGGTTGGTGCCGAGGTGGATGCCGGTCGTTTGGTCAAAGCTAATGTGGCAATTTTTTAATAATATTTTATTTTTTGAATATTTTATTTTTTTATTTATTTTCCTTTTTCTTTCTTATTCTTCTGGTTGATCATCGGACTAACTAAAGGCTACAGTCGGCGAGGCACTAAGAGGCCTCACCATCTAGGCAAGCTTGCGTTTGCCAAGATCTAGTGAGGGAGAGCATCGCCATCACGGAGCTGGGTGAGGTCTTGCCCACCCATGGCGAGTTGCAGCGTTGGGCGAGCTCACCCGCGATGGCTAGGCCTCGCCAATGGCTGATGATTGGCTAGAAGAAAAATAAATAAATAAATAAATTTGAAAAAAATTATTACTAAAAATTACCATGTCAGTGACGGCTAGACGGCTAGTGCTGATCGGCATCCACATTAGCGCTAGTCGGCCAAATTTGGCCAAATTGATTAAATTGACTGAATTAACGTAATTGCAAAAGATTTAATAATGAATTGACCCGGAAAAAAAAAAGATTTATGACTGAATTAGAAAAATTTCAATTGATTTATGACCTTTTGATAATTTTCCCCATGATGGATCACGATGGAATGATTGAAGATTGTTTCATGCAAAGCCACGGTTCAGTGTTGTACTTAATCACGATTCACGGTAACTGGTTGGGCGCTACAATAGAACTCCTGGTTCTGAATGCATTGAAGCCATCGCTTGCTTAAACCTGATGTTGTTTGGTGATTCTGCTGCATATTCTGGATATCATTAATCGAATGCTTTGCAAGCCATTGATATCAACCAGATGACTTAACATTCCATCCTTTGTGCGGCCTTCATCAAAGGAAAGTATCTCAAAACTTTCGCGGTTTTTCTCTGCTTTGGTCGGACATTTTCCTCATCAAATGCGTCGTCGACATTATCGTGTTTGATCTTTCTCACGAAGAACCACAAAGTGGACAAAACTCCCAATGTCTTTTCATTTATGTATCGAGTGCAACCATTCGGACAAGAGTCAATTTTCTCATATCCAAGCCCCAACTCTTTCACCATCTTCTTTGCCTCCTAATGAGAGGAAGGCAAAGATGCTTCTACTGGAAAGGCTTCAATCGACATTACCAGCAATTACCTAAAAGGGTTTGCACTTTGCAGACCAACCACTCGAAACTTTTAGTTGATACAAAAGCACAATTCGGATGAAGAGGCTCATCACAATCACCACTATTGTCAACAATTTGGTAGTTTTTCTGCTTCACAAGGAGTTAATAGTTTATCAACGATTCGATCAATCAAGATAAAATATTGTATTTACTGATCTAATTCCGTTTTACCAGCATTAGTGTCTTTACAGATGTTAAAAAGATGGAGTATATTGATAAAAAAAAAACATATAAAAGGAGAGATTTCAAAGACATGCCAAACATGTTTTCAAAATTCCCATTTTTATTGATTTTTTTTTTGGTTTTTCAAATTAAACATATAATCAAGAAAAAGAAAAAATCGAAAATGAAAATAGAAAACTATTGAATACGTTTGATAATAACAGTAGATATTTAGTTTCATATTGTTTTAAGCAATAACAATTTAAATTGATTTAATTACATATTAGCTTAATAAAAAATAAAAAATAAAAATGAAAGATGATGCATCATAGATATTATGAATCCATTGAAAAATGAACTTATTTTGTAAACACAAAATTGATGGTTTTCCTGCTTCTTAGCGAAATTAATCATTTATCAACAATTAGAAGAAATAATCCTTTTTAACCGATTAATCTCATTTTACAACAAAATTGAAAATATATTTTATTTTGAATATCACCGAAATGAATAATGTGTTTGTTTGAGTAAAAGAAATTCCCGCATATTAGCTTTCGAGACTTTCATGCGTTTATTGTCAAGAATAATTAATCAACGGAAAATCATTCATGGTGAAAGAAAAAAAATTCTTACTTGATATAAGGAAAATTAATTTTTTAATCTGGAAAGGGGAAAAACCTTTTTTCAAAAACGATTTTCATAGAAATATTTTTCCCTTATTATGAAATAAACATATTCGAAAATTGAAAACTTTTTCATAAGCCAAATGAGCCCGAAGGTTGGATCTTCGAGAGTATCCCACGTGAGAATTGCACAAAACCTTGGGTACATGTTAACATCATGCGTGTGGCACAGCGCGAGAAAAACGTCGTCGTACATACATTTTAAAAAGGCGTCCCTATGGTGAATGGTGATAATGATGACATCCCTAGTATTGAGGAGTGAGGACTCTTTACTCAAGCATCCCATAAAATATATCCATGTTTACCCTTTTCGTTGTGGTGCTTACTTTACTATCAATACGTATTTTGATTTTTTGGAAAAAAAAAGGGGAACTTTAATGTTAACTTTCATTTATTTCTTTTCAAATTTTAAAGTACCTAATTTTAGCTAAAGAAATCAAGATTTCAAATATGAAATTGGCTAAAAGGCACGGCCCCTCGAACAAGATTCAAGTCAATCTCAATTGCCTCTTTTTTCTTTCTCTCTTTTATTTTTGCATAATTTTGATATTCGAATTAATGTAATACGAAGATAAATCAACTCGTTAAAAGTAGGACCCAATTTGGTTATCGGCCAGGCCGCCCAACACTTCGACGGTTAAATGCCTTTTTTCTTTTTGCTTTTTCCTTGCATGATTTCGAAGAAAAAGGAACCCTTACTCCATGATTTGGCAATTTGCTTTTGCTTTCACACTTAAGGAGGAGAAATTATGCCTGTTGCTTTTTTGGACTTTCCATGTCCCAGTTTTTCTTGAGATCGGAAACTTCCTCATTGATGGGAAGATGTCGATCTTTTGTGCCTACACGATACTTTCATGAATGTCTTTTCACATTCCAACTACGAATATATTACAACATGCATTAATGCGATTAAACATTATTTCGGACACAAATGAGACGTGTAATTTGGGTAGAGAATCTTCATCCAATTATTGAATGAGTAAGAAGTGGGAAAAATTATCACATTAGGCAAGAAAGATATGATTTTCAACGTATGAATTTGAGATGAAGGTTCTAATGACCTATTTTAAAATTTCAAGCCCACATTTTTTCTTCGGGCTAACAATAAACACATGTATGTAAAAATTCTACTCCTTTATGATATCCCAATTCAATTTAAATGTTTTTAATTTCAGTATTTACTAATTTTATTTGGATCTTAAATGTACATGTTATCATCCAATAACTACATTGCTTCAGTGGCCATCATTCCCAATGGGAATGGAGAGGTGGGGAATTTAAAAATTATTGCAATTGTGCCAATTCAATTATAATTTTTTTTGTTTGGCCAATTTAGTTCTAAACCTTTTAAAATTGTGTCAATTCAGTTCATCTGACCAAAATTGGCCAGTCGGCGTTGATGTAGATGTTGGCCGTGGATAGCTGGCGGGCGAACGCTTATATGGCAATTTTTTAATATATATATATATATATATATTTTTTGAATTTTTTTTCTTTTTTTCCTCACCTTCTTCTTCCTCTAGCTGGTTGGCACCGGCCAAAGACGAGGGCCGGTGAGGCTCGCCCCCACCGGCAATTGGCGAAGGTGAGCCTCGCCCAACGATGGTGAGGTTGCCGTTGCCAAATTTGGCGAGGCTTAGCCTCGCTTAGCCATGGTGAGGCTGAGCCTCGCCAGATCTCAAGGGCATCCCCAGAGAGGGTGCGGATGGCATACGAGTTCAAAGGGAGGCGCTAGGGCCCTAGCTTGGGTCGCCGACAACCAGAAGTGCGAGAGGTTGCCAGATCTGGCGACGATCCTTACTAGTGGCCAGCGAGGCTCACCTTCGCCAATGGCCGGCGAGGCTGACCTGGCCGGCCCTTGCCTCTGGCCAACGCTAACCAGCCAGAGGAAGAAGGTGGAAAAAGAAAAAGAAAAAGAAATTAAAAAATATAAAAATATAAAATTTGAAAAACAATATGTATATAAATAATTAAAAAATTGACACATCAGCGTTCGCCGGCCAGTAGTCCCCGATTGGCATCCATGTTAGCGCCAACCGGCTAATTTTGGCCGGATGAACTGAATTGGCACAATTATAAAAGATTTAGGACTAAATTGACAAAAAAAAAAGCTTATGATTGAATTGGCACAATTGTAATAGATTTAGGACTTTTTTTGGTCATTCCTCTTTTGAACAAAGGTTTATGAGGTTTCCCCAGGTAGGCCCACTTGGAGCCCGCGAAACTAGGGGTGTGCAAAATACCTGGGAACTGCCTCAACCGCCTGGAACCAGACCGGAACCGCCTGGAATCGGCGGTTCTTGAGGGAACCGATCCAGTTCCCGGTTCCAATTTTTGGGAACCGGTGGGAACCGGTCCGGTTCCCGGTTCCATGGGCGGATTTGCCCGCTCGCCCACTCGGACTGGATCGGTTCCCTTTTAATATTAAAAAAAAAAAATTACTAAAACAAACCTAGGTCTCACCGTCTCATCTCACTTCTCTTTGTCTTCGACTCTTTGGTTTATGTGGCTACCTCTCTCTCTCTCTGTCTCTTCCTTGGTTCCTCTCACCATTTTGACTCCTCCCCGAGTGTCAACGTCGCCGCCGTTGCTCCTTTGCCGCTGCTGTCCACCCCCTCGCACCGACCGCCAACCGCCACAGCCTCTACTCTGCCCAACAATGACCTACAATGCCACAACTCGCCTCCGTGTCGACCACCACACTAGCAGCCACGAGCGCCCTTTGACCGCTCGCCTGTCACCGTGATCGCCTTCGCTTCTGCCGCTTTCCATCTGAGCACCACCGTCATTGCTTCTGCTGCAGGCCCCCTCTGCCAGCAATTCGACACCGTTGTAGCCCCTACAACTGCGACAACCGACGCTAGCAGATCTCGAACCGGTCGCTGTGCCTCCATCGCTGCTCCACCGCCCCTCCGCACAATCCCTGTAGCCATTTTGATTCCTCCCTGAGTGTCGACGCTGCTGTCGCTGCTCCTCTGCCGCTACTGTCCGCCCCCTCGCGCCAGTTGCCACCCACCATAGCCTCTACTCCGCCCAGCAGTGACCCGCGACGCCACAGCTCGCCTCCGTGCCGACCACCGCGCCAGCAGTCACGAGCGCCCTTCGCCCGCTCGCCCGTCACCACGTTTGCCTTTGCTTCTGCTGCTTTCCATTCGAGCACCACTACCGTTGCTTCTACTCCGGGCCCCCTCCGCCAGCAATTCGATGCCGTTGCAGCCCTTACAGCCACGAAAGATGCTGTGAAGCTGAGGGAGGATGTTCTAGTTCAAGTCGCGGACAAGTGCTTCTCTCTGGACCGGCTGGACGATTGACCGCATCTCTTATGAAAGCTTGCCACATCATTCAGCATTCACTATTAAGTAACAAGTTATGGCCAAGTTATTCTCGTATCTGTAACTTTCATATCTTTTACATGTTAATTTGGTCCTCCATGTCTCAAAGACTGATTAAATTTTGTGTTCTGTTCAATGTTAGTTTGCTCCGTATATCCATGTGGTGGACACCGATAAGTTCTCCGAAGACCATCTTGCATTTTTTGTTTCTGGCCTCGTTTCTCCATCTTGAGTTTCATTAAACTGACCGGATTGTTATGTGTGCAATGTTGCCTGTAATGATTTTCGTTTATTAAATGACTTGATGCTTAGGCAGAACATTTATGGCATTTCTGAGAGTTCGAAGTCCAATTGTTGACTATTGTTTCTATCTAACTCTCTATGCTGAGCACATAAGTTCCTAGTCATTTGTGCCTTCAAATTCATGCTTTGGTTTAAATCCCTCCCCCCCCCCCCCCTAGGTCGCTCTCTTTCTCATCTCAAAAGGCAAAACATCAATGAACTTAAAATGCTAAAAAGGAATCAAAAGTTCTAGCATGGCGGAAGGAAGAGGTGGCAATTTAGGCGACTATGACCTGCTATTGTGCTGTGAAGAATTTATATTATTGTTAAACTAATTTGAAAAGTTATATCAATATTATGAGTAAGTTGATTAAAGATCAAGTTTTGGGTACTTTTGATTATATCATTGTTCGATTTAGCTCCATGATAAGTGTTTAAGTGTTGACAGTGCGTTGCATGATTCAGATGATTCATTAACATGTCAATGGAAGTAGAGGAATCCTATAATGCAATAACGCCAATAGTGAAATCAACATCACAAGAACATGAAGGAGATGAAAACTTTGAAGAAACATCCAAAAGAAATAAGGTATTCGGTTCTTGTCCATGTCCTCCTCCTAGTAGCGAAAATTAGCAGCTTGGCTTCATTTTCAAAAAGGAACAACTCACACAAATGGGAAAGTTGATGTATTTTGCAATTACTGCGGATTCAAGTATTCGTACCACGTTGATAATGGTACTTCAAATATGTTGAAGCACTTGAGAAAGTGCAATAAGTATCCTCGCAATGTGGATACAAGGCAAAAATTGTTTGTATCACAGAGTAGATGGAACTCAAATGATAGGAGAAGATACTACTAGTAGTACTGGAAGTGGTGGAATTTTAACGACATGGAAGTTTGATCAAGAGAAATGTAGGCAAATGCTTATTCGAATGATTTTAATTGATGAACAACTATTTTTTTATTGTTGAATGTGTTAGATTTCGTGATTATGTGAATCAATTACAACATCTCTTCAAGCATATGTCGCGATTTACGGTGGCTAGGGATTACATGAAGTTGTATTTTTGTGAAAAAAGAAATTTGAAGGCTTCTTTTCATAAGCTTAATTCCAGGATCGCACTCACGACTGATACATGGAGTTCCATTCAGAATTTGAACTATCTATGCCTTACAGCACATTTTATTGATGAAAATTAGAAATTGCACAAGAGGATCATCAATTTTGTGATGATAGCTAGTCACAAGGGCAAGGATATTAAGAGAGTAGTTGAGAAATGCATATATGAGTGGGGAATAGAGAAAAAAGTGTCCATAATCACAGTGGATAACGCTAGTTCAAATGATGTGGCCATTAATTATTTAAAAGAAAAATTTTCAAGAGAGAGGCTATTGATCTTAAATGGTGAATCTTTACACATGAGGTGCACGGCTCATATATTAAACTTGATTGTGAATGATGGCTTGGCTGAGATACGTGATTCCATTGCACGTATTCGAAACATGGTTAGGTATATGAGGAGTTCTCCTATGAGAGCTAAGACATTTCGAGATTGCATTGAAAGTATAAGGATTGCTTATAAGGGTTCAGTTTATCTTGATGTCTCAACTAGGTAGAATTCCACTTACCTAATGTTAGAAAGTGCCATAAAGCTAAGAAAAGTTTTTGAAAGGATGGAAGAAGAAGATGTTTCTTTCTTAACTAAGCTTAATTCTAATACTCCAAGTTCTGTTGATTGGGAAAATGCTATTATTCTTTCTAATTTTTTTGAAGAAGTTTTATGATACCACCAAGAATGTGACATCCAGAATTTTCGGTATTAATTTCAATTGAATTAATCAGGTCATTTCTATGCAATTGGAGCCGGGGATTAAAATGGAATACAAAATTGAGATGCGAGATGAGCTATTGGATGAGGAGAATATTTAATGGAAGCATTGAGACATCACTTGGATTTATTGAGATCTTATGAGGTTAAATTGAGAATAAATGAGTGATCCATTAGAGGAGATATCAAGCAATTTTGTGTGCCCCCACCCCACTAGCCATTTGGACCAATTCACATGTCCAAGAAAGAGCTTGGGTGGTTCAATGACAGCCAAGGGATAAATACTTGGCCTAGAGTGAGTGTGGGAGATATTTGTGGAAAAATCAAGCCAAGTGGAGCCCCCTCACCTCTCATCTCTATCCATCTACCTCTCCCTCATCCTCTCTCTCTAGTTGTCGTAAATTGTTTCTCCTTCATTCTCCCCATTTCATGCGACGCCATAGCTGAAGAGAAACGGAGCAGTCATTGAAGACTACCCCTCCTCGGCTCTGCTTCATCCATCGCTACGTTCCCCCGCACGAAGCCAACATCAAAGGAGCCACGCCAGCTCCATATGATCAAAGACCAGCAACCAGCGAAGCCCACGTCTCCTCCCCACCGAGTGAAGACACACAAAGCTGCCCATCTCCACGCTTCCACACTTCTTCGTACATCCAGCGGAACCCATTGGAGACCGAAGTTTCCACCTTCGAAGACTTTGCTACCAGGTGTTCCAGTCAACCACCGAGATCTCTCTCCTTTGATTTTGCCGCTCCACTTCGGTTCATCTTCGTTCCAGCTGCAAGGAGCGAAGCCACCTCCACCAATTTTTGTTCCCCACCGAAGAACCCCACTCAGGAGGTCAACACAGCAAAGCTCCCAGGCGATTTGTTGATCCCTTGAAGCCGCGTCCACCGAAGCCGCTCGCCGCTTGTCTGTTTCTCCCTCACGTTCAGTCAACTTGACTGAAGAAGCACCGCTCCAACGTCTTCAATTTCTGCTTAGCTTGCTGCCACTCGTCCGCTTCTCCATCTGCCATCATCCCCTCTCCGTTCGTTCCTTGGATGCCAGCGTGTCCGGTCATCATTCAGCCTTGAAGACCGAAGCTGGCGTGCGTCTCTCGCGGCTCAGACGAAGCTGCTCCCTCTATCTCTCCCACGTTCGGTCAACCAGCGAGCTCCACACGCTGACCTTGACCCACTGAACCGAAGCCCAACATCTGCTGCTTCCTCTGCCGTCTTCACCGCTTGCTGCCAGCACGCCTTCACCGCCTTGTGTTTCTTCGGTCAACCCAGCAAGGTCGAAGCTGTTTCTTTGGAGGTTTTGTTGACCACCGGCTCCTCCACGAAATGGCTCCATTTTGCTTTCCTTTCCAGCAGCAAAGCCAGCCCGGATTTGTCCTTTGCGGTGCTCCTCAAGTCCAGATCAGCGCAGCATCAATCAAGCAGTCCTCCCCGCATCCAGTTTGGCCGCATCTCAGCCCCGAACCGAGCTGAGGTCAACCCATTCGGACCGACTAGCAAGGCCAGCGACGTAAGATTAGAAAGCCTAGCCCCTCCGTGAGTCTGCGGGACCGATTTCGGGCCGTTCCTCGGAACGGCCCCAGTTGGTGGACTCACCTTGGAGAGGATCAAGCTTTGTCGCGTGCTCGTCGATTTGATCCAAGCGGATCTTTAATCCAGTGAGTTTTACTCACTAATGCCTTCTTAGTTTGCTAATTATACTTAAAGGTTGATTAGTGTTAATTAAGTGTAATTAGGTTGTTAGATTAGAATTGATTAGTGATTATTAGTTAATTGCTTTGCATATTAGTGGTGTGATTAGTGTAATTAGATAGAGAATTGCCTGTAGTATTTATTGGATGCTTCTTGGGATTTTTCCCGTCCCTTATCGGGTGTTAATTAGGCGATTCGGGCCTAATTGGAATGTTTAGGAATTAAATATTAATTTTCGAAATTAATTATTTAAATTATTTATTTTCCGGAAATTCAACTGGGATGGCCAGTGACCGGGATTTTATGCTGATGATCGTGGCGCAGTCCGTTTATTTAATTGAGCTTCATATTGTGCTAAATTGGAATTATTATGTTTATTTATTTAATTTTCGAAATTAATTATTTAATTATTTATTTTTCGGAAATTCAACCGGGATGGCCGATGATCGGAATTTCGTGTTGATTGTCGTGGAGCAGTCCGTTTATTTATTTGAGCTTTAATTCGTGTCGAATTGATTTAATGGTGCATTTTTAAGTATGTTATTAAATAATGCAATTTTGGCCTTGTGATTGAGAATTGGTCGGGTATCGGTTGTTAGTATCGAAAGTGAGTTGGTAAATCACCTTGAGGATGCACGTGGCCCAGTGAATTGGAATGTTACTCGGGAAAGACACGTGGCTCGGTGATTAGATATGTCATCTTGGCGAAAAGGTAGCCTTAGAGAATGCACGTGGCTCGGAGACTCGGTATGTCTTCCTGGAGAATGCACGTGGCTCGGTGACATAGTATGGCATTGTAAAAAAGGTCGGGTGGGACCATAAAGCCACTAAATCTTGGAAAGGTCGGGTGGGACCGTAAAGCCACTAGATCATGAGAGGGTCGGGTGGGACCATAAAGCCACTAAATCTTGAAAAGGTCGGGTGGGACCGTAAAGCCACTAAATCTTGAGAGGGTCGGGTGGGACCGTAAAGCTACTAAATCTAAGGAATTGCTTGGTGTGGGATGAATGACCTAGAAATGGTCTGACTGACTTGTAATCAACTAGGTCGATTGATCGATGATTCGATTTGAGAGTGTCTTGATGCGATTCATTGCCTTGGTTTGATGTTGTGAATTGAATGATTGAATGGAGATGACCGTGAGTGGTCTTCCTGATATGAAATTGACTAAGTTGATTGGATCGATGCTTCAATCTGTGATGTGATTGCTTGAGTGCCTGTTTGATTTGTGCTAATATGCAGGTGGAATCTGAAGCCAAGGTAAGTCCTCTAACTCATGTTGTGCGTAGGCAGCCCTAAGGTATATTAGTTTACTAATCGGGTCTTAGGAGGTAGAACTTGCTGAGACGTTGTCTCAGTGGTTATTGAATAACCATTTTAGGACCTGGATGAGGAGCCTAAGGAGCATGAATCTGACGAGGAGATCCTTGTTGAGGAATCCGAAGAGGAGTACGTGGAGGAGGACCCCGAGAGTATGACATTGAGTACGACCCGGATGAGGACTGAGATCCCGTCTTGTCTTGTCAGACCTTATTTGCATGTGAATAGATGTTAGACCAGAGTTGCGTATATATAGTATTGTAGAATACTATGAGATGCATGTAAAAAGATGTAGTTGTGAATTTTCAGTAAGGAAAATATATGGCCTGCTTTTTCTATCCCATTGCTTTATTGTTGGGGAATTATAACTGCTTCCGCATGTGCATATATAAATGAAAGGGTCGGCGATACATAGTCCTGGGATATCGCATTTTAAAATCGACCAAAAGTAAGGGATGTGTGCGTGCCTGAGGGTTGGGGCGTGACAAAGAAGATGTCCACATCTTTGTATATCACTTCAAATGATTATTTTGTGGGGATAGCTTCTTTGTATAAATATTTGCGAGAAGCGACAAAGGCTTTTGATCATAGGGTGAGAGTTATGGGCTTGAAAATGAAAGATAAGTTTAACAAATATTATGGGAGTTTCGAAAAAGTAAATATAATGGTGTTGATTGTAGTAACATTGGATCCTAGAAAAAAAAACTGAATTATGTGAGGTATTTTTGTAAACTCATTTATGATGATGTTGCAGAAGTTAATAAGATGTTTGATAAGGTGAAGTTTGCCCTGGAAAGTGTGTTTAAATTTGATGAGAAATCTTGTCACACTTCTAGAGACAAAAATTTGGATGGCGAATTGGTAAGTTCTACTAATATCGGTAGTAGCTGTGATTCTTATTTCAATGAGGGAAATGAAGAGGATGATTGCAGCTTAAATTTCTATGTGCAAGAGCCTTCATATGATGACTTTCTTAATGAGGAGAAGAAAAAGTCCAATGGCAACTTATCTGAGTTCGATCGATATTTTAAAGCTGAACTTGAAGATGGTCGTGATCTTGACATTTTGAAATGGTGGAGTGTTGCTGGCCAAAAGTTTAAAATTTTATCTTTGATGGCTCGGGATATTTTGTCTATTCCCGTTACTACCATTACTTCAGAATCAACTTTCAGTACTTTTGATTGTGTGCTTGATGGTTTTTGGAGTTCTTTGACTCCTAGAGTTGTGGAAGCTTTGATTTGTACTTAAGATTGGTTGAAAGCAATTCTTGAGCCAATTAATGTTGAAGAATGTATCGAAAAAATGGAAAAGTTTGAATTGGGTAAATCCATATCATTTCATCATGTAATTCTTTTGTATATCTATTATGTAATAACTGAATACTTTATTTAATATCTTCTTTTTGTTAGATATGGATTATGTTAGCAAGGAGATTAACAAGGAGATTGACGGCCATAGAGTTTACAAGTTGAAGTGGGAGGAATACATGTGATGAGATTTTCAATAATTGTTTGAATTCAATTTTTACTAATGTTGAGCAATCATCTATTAATTATTGTTTTACTTTTAGGAGATTGGAACTTGGAATTTTAGAGCTCAAAACTTGAGATTCACAAGTTTTACAAGTCGTGAAGTTTTAGGCGAATCTTGTTGCAATTGTTTTTTTTTTTTTTTATAAAGAATCTTGTTGCGATTGTCATATTAGATTTTCTGGAGCAAACTAGTTATTTACATAAATTTCTCGAGTGTAAGGTCTAGCTGTAGATGTTATGTGATCATTTGTGGTGCCTCAAAATAACCATATGCTAGTGTGTTCCCCTAGTATTATGCATTGAATCCAGCCTCGTGGCATCTATTGGGAGTTTTGTTTTGTGGCAATTGTTTCCGCTGCAGGATGAATACAAAGCTGAATATTGGGGAATTCTTATGTTTTTTGGTTGTTTAGTTTATTTATTAATATAATGAATGTGATGTATTCAATAAAGTCTTATTTAGTTGCACTTCCTTTGTTTTCCTGTGTTTGGATGGTGCCTCATTTCACCTCCTTCGATTTGTCCGTGAGACTTGTGATATTTTGCCGAACCCGATGAGATATGTTCGGTTCATAGCATTAAGAGAGACCCATTTTTCCTGAACACTTACTACTCTCTCTGCCTCTATATCAATTTATGTACATCCATTCCTTCATTGGTTGCATTTATAGTTGCAACAAATGAATCTTTGTTCTATGTACTTAAATTTGATTTTTCTTTCTTTGGCTTGCTTTGATGTTACGTAGTTATTCTATGTTGAAAACCAAAATTGTTTCGCGTCAATATTGGTTCCATAGATCCACCCGGGAACTGGACCGGACCGGCGGTCTGGCTCTCGGGTGGATCCATGCAACAAACAGGTGGATCTCAGTTCCAATTTTTCGGAACCGGTCCTTAGCGGGCGGTTCCCGGTTCTAGGTCGAGAACCGTCCACCTGGACCATGCCCACCCCTACACGAAACTACTCCATAGCTTAGGAATACATCTTACATACAAAAAAAGAAAAGAAAAAGGGCAATGTGAGTGGATGAGGTTTACCACTTATTTTGAAGAAAAATCATTTCTATTTCTATGCTTTGCCAATTTGCTGACATTAACTCCTTTCCACTTGCATCAAGTCTCTGTATTAATTCGATAAGTGAAAAAAAAAAAAAAAAACTCGTAGAGGCCATGGTCCACTGAGACACAGGCGCTTGTCAGATTCTACTTAATGCACACCTCCTTTTCTGTTCTTTTTCTTTTTTGGTTAGTTACTTAGGATACAGGATTCGGTTTAAATTTTTGGTGGAGGTCTGCCGGTTTAGGAATCAGGATTTAAGAAGTTGCAGCAGATCTGCTGCAACTTCGTCAATATTCACTCGGCCCCGACCTCTCAGACCTCAGGGGGAGCAAATGAAACCATTGAGGTTTTGGTTTCAGTTTCGTTTCCAACTTGTTTGATTCTTTTGACATTAACCTAAGAACGTTTTGGGCATTGACTCATAATACATAACCGCTGATGGAATGAAATTAGTCTGCTGAGGAGGTGGTAATCCACCGGGAAGAAACAGTGACTGAACATGCAAATTTCTCCAGATAAATTTTTGTGTAGACATGCAAGTATTAAGTTTCTCATTCCTCATTTCTCAAAGATGGGAAAGACGAAGTTGGCCAACCATCATCCATACTAAGGACAGAAAAAAATTTGCATTTGCTAAGAAATTTTTTTTGAGAGCAACATATAATAGGTCGAGCTAGGGAACAAAACATGTCCAAAGCAAGAACGTGCCACTTTGCACATCTCACCATTCAAACAAATGAAGAACTTCTATAATAGATTCCCACCCTTGCAGTGGCAACCAATTGTGTGAAGAGAAAAAAGTCACAACATCGTCTCTGTTTGAATAACAATATGGACAAAAACGGCTCAAATACAACCACCAAACCACAAACTATTGTCTTCAGGCTTTCCCTACTAATGAGTTCACAATACACAATTACTGCACTGCATAACACGTTGTTTTCTTTATATTATCTATACCTTCAGTTACAAATGTAAGCGAAAGAGAAACTTTGGAGAGAAATTCAAGAGCTAAAGCCCTAGTTCTTTGGGGAACTATTTTACTTAGAACACAACAAACCTTTCTTCTGTCAGTAATCAGTATCCAGAATTATTGGATAAAGATCACTAGCAGATGCAGATGAAGCAGTTCCAGTCCATGGCCCATCAGTGGACATACTCTTGGTGATATTCTCACCAACTGCTTGATGTTTGTCACCTCTAAAATGCTTCCTCATGGCCTCAATTTTCTCCTCAGTCACGACAGCGCCTTCAGAGTCCAGCACCGGATCAGCGACCTTGCCTTCAAGCATGCTAACCACAGATGACATCGGCGGCCTGAGTGCTGGAGTCACATTAGTACACATCAGAGCTACCTTTGTCAATACTAGCGCCTCCTCTTTGTCAAAGTGACAACTGAGCCTCTGATCAACTAAATCTATCAAATTTCCTCTCTCCTTCAAAACTCGTACCTAGAAACAGAAATGAAAAGTGAAAATATTTCCCTTTCGAGCTTCAGGTACCGATCAGTTGCAAATATGCTCTAAATACTACAACAGGATGAAGTATATTAATTCTGTTGATTATTACATGACAAATGCAGTTGATAAGCACCCACTAGTTTTTCATCTCAAATGAATCAAATACGGATCAAACATGATTTCTTTACTGATTTTGATTAAAAGTTGGTAAACTCCAACATCACTTACTAATGGTTCGCTGATTGCCAAAAACTTACCAATAGTGCTTTAAAAAATCACCAGCTTTTATTGAGTTTTATTAGCAAGAATATTTTTCAGTGTCATTACATGAAACACCATCCATTGCCTTCTACTCTCAATTCTAGTTTAACAAGAAATACTTGATTATACAACTCAGGTGACAATCAAATTTAATGGGGACTAATAATCATTGCTTACTCAAAGCAAAACAAAATCTAACTGAAGGACTCAAAATAATATGAATTTAAAAAAAGTTATACCTCAATCGAAAGTATATGGATATTCTGGTCAAGACATGGTCTTGAAATTTTTTTAATATAAGAGTAATTGCCAAAATTGAATAGTAGTTGAAGGACTTGTTTGGCACCAATGAAACTACAGGGAGTATGACCGTCGACATAAAAACAAAAAGACAAACTGAACCACCCCAAACTTCAAGGAATAGAATTTTCTTCAATCCAAAAGAAGAATCTACATGAAAATTCAGTGTAGACCAACATAATAAGAAGAATTAGATTAATTTGAAACGACAAATTGCACTTAGCAGCACGACAATTCGTTAAGCAGGTTTCAATAGCTGGTAACTGTAACACTCCTTTGCAACAATTAAAAGTGCATGTGAGGAATTACATACTATGCACACGCCTCCTTAATCCATTTTCCACCAGCACAAGTAGAGATTTAAATATGGATATCATCATAATTGAAATGATAGAGTTGATTACCCAATCAAGTAGATAAAAGCGCTCCTCATTTTTATGGGAACTACTGTTGCTCCGGCCACTAACAACTTCTAAGGCAACAATGCCAAAACTATAGATGTCAGCTTTGTCAGTGAGGTAACCATGCATCGCGTACTCTGGTGCCATATATCCACTGCACAACAGGAAAAAAGCTTGTGTTTACAACAAGGTAACTGCCTTAAATAGTGCATACTTAATATTCCTAAAATCAAAAGAAAGAGAGATTCCTAAATGTGACAATTCTAATAGAATTTACTGAGAATATTTCAAAAAAAGAAAAAGACCATTGTTGTTTTATATAATTATCAGACTTCATATATGATTTCATAACTTGGAAAAGAGGCACTCCGACTGAAAAATGATTTGGAAACACGCTGAGCCAAGGTCTGTGAATACATGGGCAGCGACCGTAGTAGGATTCGTAAAGCCAAGCCTAGGGGCAGAAAAGCTTCTTAGTTTTGTTGTCATCTTTGTTGCTGTACCAATAGAAAAACAGCCTTTCACTTCCTCGCTAGCTTTCTAACCCTTGCAACGCATGTGCTTGCTTTGTATATTTTGGTTTTATTTTGTTTGTAACTCACTTGAAAGTGCATCCTCTATGTTAATGTCATGTGAGGCATATCTACTAAAATTGTGTTTTTCATACAAAGGAGTATATATAGATAATTCATATTGAAATTTTAACATATAGCAGTTAATGTTCATTAAATTGTTTTGCATTAAGTTGATTGTTATAGGGGAAACATATTAAAACACTTAATATTACGTGTCAATATGCGTTGTTAAAATGTATTGCATCATAATTGTATCATAATAGTTTCACAAACAAGCTTTTTGTCTGAGTAAACACATTAGGTAGGGCACACTGAATTACCGTACGAAATATTTATCTTGGATTGTTCTTAATGTAGTAAATGGAGCACATAGGATATTATCAATCAATCTCCTGTAAGAGGATACGGACATTCCAGAAATTGTATTAAATTATCTAAGTTTGTTGAGATAACGGAAATTAATTAATGTTATAGTTCTTTTTTGTTGAATTAATGTTAGAGTTAGTAAAACAAACTTACAGCTATATCCTTTTCCCTAATTAATCACATTCTTTTCATAAACAAGTTGACTTTTCACACATGTTAATGAAAAATTTTGAAACATGTGAACATGCTTATTTATGTTTTTCCTTGGGTATAAAATAGAAACGTGAGTGAATTAGCTCTATTGCCTATAATACTCGGTTATATTCAAATTAAAGATTACATGAGTCAATATCAGAGTAACATTATTAATGGTAGGTTATGTGACATACTTAACATTTTTTTTGACATGAAGAGTGGCGGTACAGGCATAAACTTTTGTGGTTAAGCCACATTTGTTGAGCTCCATTCTTAGGGATGATGTGAATTGATCACAAAGCTCCATTCAACTCACATTTCTTAAGTTAGACTATATGTTCCAACTTTGTTGTTTTATGTTGTAACTGACTCCTAATTAGGTTAACAGGAACATAAAGCAAGAAACTTACTAAGTTCCAGCAATCTTGGTGCTAATATGTGTGTTGTCTTCCTCATCAAGCTTTGCTAAACCAAAATCTGATATTTTAGGGTTGAGATCCTTATCCAGTAAAATATTAGTAGCTTTAATGTCTCTATGCACAATCTTCAGCCTTGATTCTTCATGAAGATATGCGAAGCCCCTGGCAATACCCACACATATCTTGTGTCTTGTCCGCCAATCCAACTTTAACTGAAATTCTTCAGGACCTTCAATTGTATCAGAACACATCAAAACTGCTTTATTGCCATGTCATTAACTGAAGTCAGTGAAGCACAATGCGACATCAAATTACCAAATAAAGCATGAGAAAGACTGTTATTTTCCATGTACTCGTAAACCAGCAAAAGTTGATTTCCTTCAATGCAGCATCCATAGAGTTTCACCAGATGCGGATGCTGAAGAGAAGAAATCGTCCCAATCTCAGTCAGGAACTCATGATTTCCTTGCTGTGATTTGGATGAAAGTTGCTTCACTGCTATAGTGGTGCCGTCTGACAGAAAACCCTGCAATTCAACTTTGGCATCAGATCTATGCTATGAAAATTGAGTTACATTGAATGCTGCTTTCTACAGATCTTTTCTGTTGGGAGTTGGGAGAATTTGGCTTGCCAATTTTCCAGCATACCTTGTATACAGAACCAAAACCACCTTCTCCTATCTTATTGGCAGCGTCAAAATTGTTTGTGGCAGCTTTAATCTGTCGCAAGGTAAATAAACCGATTTGCAATGCTAGACCCCTCAAATCTGCAACACGTTTTGGAACTTCTAAGAATTTGGAAAAGTCAACAGTTAAAGTATGTAATCCACTATCTAACAAAGAAGTATCAATTCCTTCTCAATACTCCAGAAAACCTTTTTGTGACCTTTTGGTCTGAGCAAGTTCAGTATAGAATAGCTTAGCATCTTGAAAATTAGTTTCTGGGAAAGTCTGGCATCAGTTGGCAGTATATATTTTTGAAAAGTAAAATGAGAATGTCCCCAGGGTATTTAGTAGTGAAGGAAAAGAAAAATCATACACAAAACCCACTTGCAAACGTAGGGCATGGTTTGTATGTTTTAATTTCTTGGTTCTGGCAGCTATTTTCGGTGTCTTGAAACTTAGACTTAGTGTGTACACACACACACATCTGAGAAACAATCTACCATCTCTCCCTATAACTATCTATTCCTTCATTTTTCGGATTTCTAAATGAAAATTTAGTTCGTTGAGCAAACCAAATGGTTCTATGACACTTTGGCTGTATATCGCCTAATAATGATCTTTGGCTTTTTGCGTCAAATCAAATTCCCTATGGAATGGACAAATGTCGCACATTAACAATTTTACGGGAACTGTAAATCTAGATGCAGCATTAATGATGCATTGTGATTACACCTTCCCCACCAGGAAATATAAATGATGCAATATGATTATTCTCCCTCTCAACCAGAAATACGGAAGGGAGAAAATGTATTCAGAGTGCATAACATTCTTATATTTCTTGACAGATACACATGGACTAAATAGCAGAGATTCCGGGCAAGCAACTACCTTGTGCCATTTTATCTTTACGTCCAAGGCATCCTCTCCACCAAAGGATAACCAGGATAAGGAAAACTACAAAAACTATAGCAGCCAGAATCCCAGCCACTGTGCCAGCAGATTTGCTGGCCGGGGGATCAAAGCCTGCAGTGAAGAAAGAACAAACAAATATTTACCCAAAACAGTCAAGTTACATGGGGCAGATGTTAATGCAGAAAAATATATGTAGATTCTCATTGAACACAGAAAGAAATTGATGGAGAACACAGTAATTGAGAATCAAGAGGACATAAAACCGCCCAGAGCACTCCACAGAAACTATCAGATAAAGGAGCACGGGAAGATGTCATCTATGGAACATGTAATACAAAATACAAAGGGAAAAAGAAAAAAAAAAATCTACTCTTCATTCTCAAGGCTGTACGGTATAATACAGGCGCAATGGTTGTAATCCATAGCGGAAAAGTGAACAAGGCTATCATTTCGTAGTCTAATGGAAGGATTAAAGATACACAGAGAAAACATGCTCAGATAGAAAGAACACAAAGCAACCTATAACCAATTTTCGACTCTAAGAGAATAATAATAGACCCTAGTCAGCTATTATGCGTAATTGACCTGATCAATAGTGACATATGCCAATGGCCTGAATCCAACAGTAGGCATTTGCAACCAAACCAAGTAACTGAATAGCCTATTGATGACTTCTGGTGCAAGACAAAAATATGGGTATTCTTTTCAACGAGAATATGAGTAACTTTCTCAGCAGAGAAGCACCAAGTGAAACATAAAAGCATCCATCTTCATACCAGGATAGACAGAGATAGCAGATATAAGAGGACCATAGACTCCTCTGTCAGGTATAGCAGTGGTTCCTTTCCCAGCCCAGTAGAATCGTATCTCCAGAGTGCCCTTGGTCACATTGGCAGAAAAATTTCTTTTGACCTCCTTTCCAACTCCACCTGCTTCAATCTCAATGTTGAAATCTTTCCACACCAATTTCCCCTGAAATAATGTTTCATCTGAATCAAGTTGAGTGTCTCCACACTGAACAAGGTGAAACTTTTAGTCTCCATAGAATGTACAAATTGTGAAAAAATCATAATTTGCAAGTACGAGATATTTGGATAAACTTCCCAACCATAACATATTGAACGATTTATGTGCTTTACATATTAGAACCAGCACTACATAATCCCCCAAGTTTACCTGTATATAAATATTAAAAGCTCTCCTTCCAAGGCTTTGATAACTTTTGTCGTCTGTGAACATTATCTCCGCAAAATGAAGGTTTACATTGTAGGGCCCATCCATCAGACAAAAACCGTAATAAGTTAGAGAGATAGCAGAACGTCGTGCTGTCATGTAAAGTTGGGCATTATTCACAGACAGTCTGGATGTACTTTTAACTGTATAGCCATATGTAGCGATATCATAATCGGGGAAGTGACCAGTGCTACTGCACGCCCAGTAATCACTCCTGAAGAAACTTGAAGGTGCAGCCTCCCACAAGTCATCTTCGTATGTGGTGCCCCTTATTTTTGCTTTGTTCCCACCACAATTTATGAAGAGGTTATACCGATCTGGATGGAGTAAAGAAGCAGCCACAGAGAAAAATCAAGTTTTCTTTTTTTTGTTAATATGGAGTGGACTTTCCAGACACACTAAATAAGCTAGCATTCACTTATTGGAAAATTACATAGAAACTCCCCAGTTTATGAGCAGCCCTTTATTTCATGAAGGTGGGTGGCTTTCAAAGTTATTTGAGTAATTATGTATTAACCATCAAAGATTGACACAATAGCCAAGAGGAGAGTTGACAAGGAGATAAATTTGATGAGAAATTACAGAGAGAGTAAGACGCAAATTAGGATATGATGATAATTATAGGATATGTTAGAATAATTTGAATATTAAATCACACCTTTATCTAACGGTTTAAACTTTTAAAAAGTTGACTATGGTCTCACAAAATCTTGAATGGTGTTAGAGCTGGATGTCATGAGTTCAAATCTTTCGAGGCCCCATTTGTCTCCCCAATTAAACATGTCCACACTTCATCTAACAACTTAAAATTTTAGAATAGTTAGCTATGGTCCCACAAAATCTCATAGGATATACAGCATATCTACTCATTCTACAACAATGACTTTGTAGCATATTAACTTACTTTTTGTACAACGGCGACTCTGCAAACATGAGACAAGTCCACTTGTGGCAGAATATGAGGTTCTGAGCAAGTCAGCAAAGATTTTACCGTTATAATCATCATCATTCTAAATGAAGTTCAATGCTAAGCACATGAACAATAAAAATGCGGGTCCTTGGAAATCCAATTCTCCTGTTCAAAATTTAATCGCGAACATACACATTCTCAACCTCGGAGCTTGCGAACAAGTTGCTGTAGAGAAAAGACAAAATCAACATTCAGCAGAGCAATGGAAATATTATACACATGCAGGATATAAGTTACTCATTAAGTACACATTTGAGGGGAACCCTGGACTGACTGAAGGAAATAGGACATACACAGATCCTTCTTGACATTCTGAGCCTCCAGCAGTGAAATTGTTGTATGATAAATCACTACACAGAGAAACAGTCAGCCGTTTCCAAAATCTCATCAATTTGAAGAATACACTGAAAGTCATTCCATCAAATGATATTTTTTTTTTTTAATATTTCCATCAAATGATAAGTATGTACAAAAATGCAGGCCAGTTGCAAAATATGGACAGATAAGGCAAGATGGAAGGCAAAAACATCACAAGATGATCAAAGTGATATTTTATTCCTATTGAAAATATCTTATCTTGAAATATGAAAAGGAGAAACACTAATTGAAGTAAACGGAGACTTTAAAACTATTTATAGCATATAAAAACATTTTTACCCAGTAACAGTACAACAGTCATGATGTACAAGGCAAAGAGGCTAAAACAGAACTGTGATTCCAACTAGTGCTAAGTCGCGTCTTCTAATAAGAAAATATCCACACCTCTATTTATCTGTTTAAACTACCACATGAGAGCTTCATTCCTATGCCCATAAGATAATATCAACTTCTCCTAAGTACACTCATTTTGGTTGTAGAGTTTCTCAAATACACAAACACAAAAAAACATTGTTATCAGCAAGAAATAGCCCAAGTAACTAATCATATAGTGCGGGTGACACATTAGACAAACTTTCAAAGATGATTAACAGGAAGTAAAAATTTTCCAAACGTAATTTTAATCATTCCAAGAGCTCTGAAAGATCTCCAGCTGGGAAGGAATGGCTTTTTGTATCCGGGAAAATGGAGCTAACCAGGCACTTCCAAGAAAATCCACTTTATATTCTTTCGTGCATATCACACAGTTCAGCCTCTTTTGTTACATATATTAATCCAATTAACAGATCACAACGAGAAGAAAGGTACTTATGATGTTTCCATTTACCTCCAAAGGCTAATAACCATAAAGATGCAAGATGGGAATGCATAGTTGCTTGGTTCAGAGCAAGATTAGCCAGATAGAGCGAGAAGCAAATTCATGATTAAACAAGATATTTTCTTCAGGCAGCGAAGCTTACACATTTTTTCCTTTTGCCAGGATCCAATCAGGGACTGCTCCAGTCAACTGGTTTCCAGTCAGATAACTAAACAAAATTATTTGATTGAGTCAGTTCCTCATGTACCTTATGCACTCAAACTGTAATTTTTTTAAGAGTTATACCTCAACAACACATTATTTAGCAGATTAAAATCATTTATCTACTAGTGGTGTGGAAAAAAAATCAGTTTAAGTCATGATAACAATATAGAGCCTTTAGCTGGAGATGAAAGATCAAGGAAATCAATCGCAGAGGAAAACCCTGATCCTTGCGAAACTTGGAGTGCAAGGAGAATGACTACTATAACACTAGTACACAAAGCTGAACTAGTGAAGGATACTTCCAAACTAGGTTATCAACTATTTCCTCGCGATAATGTTTTTGTCCTTCTAATACATAAGATAAATAATTAAGGAAGATGTGCCATTGTCAAGCTGTCAATCATCAGGCAGGAAGATGAGACGATGCACCAAAGTTAAAACAGTCCAAGAAGCTTAGGACTACAGTTTCTCATCATTTTCAAAACTAGGGACAAGATACCAAGGTCCTCCGCAGACCTTCTAAATAGCACTTAAGAACTGCTCTCACCAAACTTCTAGGGCCATTGTTGTGGAAAGAACCAAGTAGAGAGCCTAAGGACTTTTGCTATCTTTAATCTCCTATACATCATAAAATAGGCACACAAGACATGCATTGAGTACAGACACATACAACTGTAAAATACTTAAGTATCACTGATTCGTTTAACTCTTCCAGCGTAAACAAGTGACTATTTGAAACTTGTGAATTACGCTTTTTAAGCATCAGAATATTAACGATCTACGCCTGCTCCATGACTAGAGTCCCACCAAAATAATTACTTGACAATAATCATAAATTCATAACCCAATTCATCATAAAATTTGGATGGTGAAATAATAAGCATTCACGACATGAGGACTTTGGGAGTTATAAAATGGATATGTTATCACCATCTAAGTGTTTTTGATAGCTCAACTACTTTACAGTAAAAGTTGCCTATAGCTTGACCACTGGAACAACTTGAGATTTTAGATTCTTCAACAAAATACGAAAAGAAGCCTAAGTTCAGCATTGAAGTACGTACATATATCCTACTTTTTCCAGGCTGCTGTAGGAGCTAGGGATTTTGCCACTCAGTTTGTTGAAGCTGAGGTCTCTGCAAAGCAATTTAATGTGAATATATATTGAGAAGATAGTTTTAACTGACTCCCACAGGACACTCTTTGAGCATACTCCAGAGGATTGTAGAAACACAGACAACATTAATGAACATACAAAGTCCAGTTCAGATGTTTAGACATACAGGTGGACAGCCTAGTGCCTATGCTTTCTACTAGACATTCATTTCCAGAGGCATTCATCGCCTAAATCCATGTTTCAAGTTGGTCACATGCTGTATCCATACAAAACTGCTGTAAATCAAATTTAAAAAATGGAAATTTTAATTTATATAACTAGAAATGCTATTCGGGTACTAAATTGAGTGCGTCCGGAGGAGAGCAACATATTATAGTTCAAATTGGGAGATTCCACTAATCTAACAGGACCAAAACTAAAGCTAAACATAATTTGTTGAACACATTTCCTTCACAATATTTTATTTATGAATACAGGGATGCTGACTCAATACTAGGGTGCTTAGAAAATAAAATATCAGCTTGAGTAAATAAAAAGATAAAAAAATAAAAATAAAATGAGGATTTCAAAAAACAGGAAAGGGAATAGAGTATATGATAAGCCACAGCAGAACGTCATTCAAGAATGTCAGAAAAACAAAGAATTAAAGCTCCGTTTGTTTCGCAGAAAATGTGACGTTTTTAGAAGATGTTTTCCAAGAAGTTATTTTCTATGAAAATGACAATTTTTCTCCAGTGTTTGGCTGAAATCTAAAAAATAACCGGAAAATATTTTCCGTGGTTTGATATGGAAAATTTGATTTGATTTTCTGGGGAAAAATTACCAAAAAAATTGAAATTTCTTAATTTATTTTTTAAATCCTTTTCTTTGAACTTCTTCCTTGGCCAAGGTTCTAGCTACAACAACAGGCCATGGGCAAGGGACAAGTTCACACGAGCTTCACGAGAATCAAACGAGCTCGTCCCTTGCCTATGGTCAGTCACCAGTTGTCACCATGGCGACAACAGACTGAGGAAGAAGGAAAAAGAAAATGAAAGAAAAAGTAATTAAAAGTTCGATTTTTCTTTTTTAAATTTTCATAAGAATGAACATTCCATTAACTAAGGATCCAAACTTGAGCACCAAGGACCTGTAGACAGCCTTTGAGGACTCAAACCTAAGTGCTGGTGACCAAAGCTTGAGTGTCAAGGACCCGAACACTGCCTTTATGTACTCGGGCTCGGGTGCTGAGGCATTGGGCCTGGGAACCAAGGCTTCAGGCCCAACCTCGATGGACTAGGCCCGGGCACTGAAGACTTGGTCCTAAAAGCCGAGGACCAAGAACCAGGCATTGGGGTTCCCATGTCCAAGCGAAGATTTTGGGTTAATGTGTTTTGACATTTTCATAGAAAAGGAAAACGTTTCCTGAATTTAAACGCATATTTTTTGTTGACTAGGAAAACATTTTCCATTACCTCATTTTCTTAAGCAAACCAAACGCCAAAAAACATATTCTGTGAAACAAACGAAGCCATAACAGAATGGGAAAAAGTTGCTGTTAAAAATAACATTTATAAAATCTTACAGAGATGACCAAATGAACAAGAAGAATTGACTTGTATAGAGATGCATTTGAAACCATGCTCTTGTTTGAACTATGAATGTTATGGCTCACAAGTGTACAACAGTCAATCATAAAACCCCAGTTAGATATTGTAGGGCTGAGATTCGAGAATGTAAACCACTGGAAGGAAAGTTTCCAGGCAATCAACCACTAGAAGCCTCCATTTTGCATAAATGCTCTTAAGAAGTTAAGATAACAGATCAAAGCAAAAGTAAATTAGACAAAATGGGCACTACAACCAAGTTAAGAATTCTTGTGGTTCTATTCCTGGAAAAGTGAAAACAAAGAGAGTATTAGAATATTTAAATAACGAATCACGCTTTCATCCAATAGCTTGAGATTTTAGAACTGTTGGCAATAGTCCCACAAATTCTTAGAGAGAGAAAAGGTCCATATACTTCTGCCCAAAACTGTATATTCTATAGTGGAGGCCACAATCACTAAGAATTTAAATGCCACATCATTCATAATTCAGCAATTTCAACAGAAAATATCAAAACACCATTGAAGTCAGTAAGGGACCTTCAAGCCATTTTAAATGGGTTCTTTAACTGCAACAAATAGTCAACCAAAAGCTAGTAGAAATTTCACTCCTTAAGGATAAAATTATTTGTTCAACTTGGAATAGCAAAAGGGAAAATCTGTTTTCAACTCACAATATTTTTAGGGTTGTCAATTGTGCTAGAAAAGCAGGTAGCTCTCCCATGAGATTGCAGCTCCTCAGAATCCTATAAGAAAATAGCACTGATATTTTTCACATTGCTAAGACGAATTGGCTCTTTTGCATAAAGTAAACTATCTGTGAAGGAACAGGACTCTCACAGTGTCTCAATATATCGACACCCAAGTTTTGGAACTGGGGACTCGGGTCCATCGAGATCACTTAATCTCCTGCACATCAAAATCAAATAGGGAGCTTTATTTGATTGATAACATCTCAAAGAAAGAGAGATCAGATCGAACTGCCAAACTTACAAGACGGACAATCTCTCTAAATCTGCGATCTCAGAAGGAATCGGCCCTTGCAATCCTCTTCCTTGAATTACCCTGACAATACAATTCATAGATGGAATTATCTTGGGAGATATCTTTATAGACCGACTTAAAAGGTGAAGAAGCATTACGCCTCACAGAGTTCTGAGATTTGTCAAGTTCTTAATAAATTTGGGTATCTTTCCCGTGAACTGATTATCACCAAGTTGCCTACAATGCATTAAACAGCAAGATTCACATGAAGAAGAAAGAACAGAAATGGCTAAACATTAGCTGAGTTTGTGTAAACTGGAAACTAACAGTTCGTCCAATTCCCCTAAGTTGATAAATGTTTGAGGCAGCTCCCCCGTGAAATTATTTGACGTAAGGCTCCTGAAACAAGAAGAACCCATGACATCACATTGGTTAATAGAACCTAAATGATGATCTCTCAACAGATCACTCCAATGGATAAAATTCCCTCGCCAGATACAAAACCATCAGAGAATAAAAACTCGATGCCTAACACAGAAATTTGCATCAAGAGACTCACAATGTATCTAACTGGGACAAGTTCCCGAGCTCCGGAGGAAGACGTCCAGAAAGCCAATTGCCCTCGACGTCTCTGAGCAGAATGAGAAAGTTAAAATCTTGAAACTATCGATCAAATTTAAAACAGCGAAGAGGCCAAACGCGAGCGTCGGGATGAGTGGTCACTTACAATTCCCAAAGATAGGATATGTTCCCTAGCTCCTTCGGGATTGGACCAGTCAATCGGTTTCCGGGTAGATAACTGCACCCACATCATCGCGTTTCCCCCAATCAATCAATAGAACATACACTCGCCACAGAGAGAGAGAGAGAGAGAGAGTACATGGAGTTCAAATTCGTAGAATAGCCCCATTCTTTAGGAATTGTGCCGTTCAGGTAGTTGCGAGAGACATCACTGTTTATAGAGAGAGAGAGAGGATGAAGAAGAAGAAGATCGAAAATGGCGAAAGGGGAAATGGAGAGAGAGAGAGAGAGAGAGAGTGCTTACAAGTACTGGAGGTAAGGCAATCTGAACAGTCGGGGCGGGAGAGTGCCATTTAGAGACTGCTCCTGAAAATATCTGTTTTCGCAACGACACGAAGGCTTTATTCTAGCTTTACTTAAAAAGTCGGCATCAAAATGATGTTACCAAATGGCTATATTACATCTATTGATATACATCCATAAATCTCAGCTGATTCTAAATGAAAAAAATTCTTCGAAAATTGCCTCAAAAAAACAAGATTTTGTTTAAAGCAAACGAATATATAGTTAATATGAAAAGCACGCATCACTCAAAGAATAACCCTACCATTCATTAGTATGAATGACATTTGTAATAAGGAGAGAATAGCATTAAAATTCTGAAATTAACCATAATATAACTCTCATCACTTTGATATTCAATCATGATCTTTGAGTTTAACACTTCCATTTATCACTAAAAATATAATTTATATAATTAAATTCTAAGTACATAATATGTGATTGTATTAATTAAAATTCTGAAAATTTATATAATCATACCATGAACAATTCATATTATGTTCATAATTACTTCATGAGTAATTTTAATATGATAAATGATTTATGTATCATCACTACATTTCGACCAGACAATCATCTAATTTTTTCAATGAAATACTAATATAGTGCAAAAAGATTTAGTTCGGCAGTCAGTCCATCTATAAAGAGATAAAATATTTTGTATGTAATCATGTGATTAATATCAAAGTCTAGCTAGGAATCTATGATGGTAAAATTCATGAAATTGAGAGAAAGAGACATGCTGATGATGTGGGAAACGGTGTTGTTGTGGGCATCGGTGGAATTTTCGCAGGTGACGATGTTTCCCCATTCACTCTCTATGTCGCATGGGTCTGCACTGATATTCCAGTTCAATCTCCCCAACGTCTCTGTTATTTCTTTCAATGCGTTCACTGAAAGAGAAAAGAGCCGGCAAGTCGTAGGAACGGCAACATATCATGCAAAACAAGCACAAACGATGTCAGATTCACTTGTACTTGAAGTTGAATATATGTATGAAAAACAAGCACAAACAAATAAAAAAAAAAACCTCGGTGTACGTTGGAGCCCAAAAGGTAAAGGAACAGTACGATGAAAGCAATAAAAGATTGGTGGGTCTTTTTTTTTTTTCACCTTCATCTTGGGGCAGAAGAGTAGCGGTAGCAGCTAAGTCAGTAGTGTGGAGAACAACAAGCACAGAGAAGAGACATCGAACCGAGAAGAGAATCGTCATCATTTTAGTCTCAAGCTCAACGCAAAGAGAGAGAGAGAGATCTCCCGCTCTTTAATTGGAGTGTGTGAAAACAAAACTTGGCTAAGCGAGAAAGCAAGAAAGAGATAATTGTTAAGTGAACGGTCTAACTTCATGCATTTTTGTACGAAAAAAGGGAGAGGGGACGAAGACTTTTTGCTCTTGTATGTTTGCATGTAAGAGCGAGAGTGATGTCTGAGAGTTAAAGAGACGACCACAAGTCTTCCTCAAATATATGAATATTCATCCAGAATTGAGTGAGCTTTGGTTCAACTTTTCTTGCACAATAACTTTCTTGGACTACAAATTTTCCTAAGAGAGAGAGAGAGAGAGTGGTCTTCACGAAAGAGGGAGAACAAACAAAGACTCTTTGCTCTTGTACGTAACAAACAAAGACTCTTTGCTCTTGTATGTTTGCATGTGAGAGTGAGAGAGTGATGTTTGAAAGTGAGAGAGAGACGACCCCAAGTCTTCCTCGAATGTATGGATATTCATCTAGAATGGAATTGTTAAGCTTTTGTCCAAGTCTTCTATGTATTTATATTCATCCAGAATTGAGTGAGCTTTGGTTCGACTTTTCTTGCACAATAACTTTCTTGGACTACAAATTTGAGAGAGAGAGAGAGAGAGAGAGAGCACGGATAGGGACTCTTTGCATTCATACTCTTATGCTAATGAGCTTCTTTGAATTTTTTATGTACCTCTTTTCTTTTTGTGATAGGAAACTTTCCACACAGGCGTTTTGTCGTGTTCACAAGAAATGTCAATCTTTCACATCTACATGATGCTTCCGTGAATGTCTTTACACATCGCACTGTGAACGTATCAATACACATGTTAAGGCAGTTGAGTTGATTCGGACGCTAACGAGAGTAAGTGTGGGCTGGGTTGACGATCTTCATTTAACCGGTGAATGTGTCAAATTTGGGAAAATTATCATATTAGGTAGGCAGATTATGATTTTCAGCATATAATTAATATCAGTTGAAGCGTCCAATGTGAACCATCTTAAATTTTGAGACCCACGTCCTCCCTTAAGTCTAATCATGGAAACCCATGACCCACACATATTTAATTTATCTATTCCTTTGTTTTCCAATTTGAGTTACATGTTTCGGATCTTGATATTTTCTAACTCTATTTTGATCTTAAATGCACATGTCATCATCTAGTGAGAGGAACATAGATTAAAAGACAATGTGAATAGATGAGATCCACCACTTATTTTGTAAGAAACCATTTTTATGCTTTGCCAATTTCTTGAAATTAACTCCTTTCTAATCTCTAAACCTTCCTATGTCCTATAAAAATTTCTAAACCATTAATGCTTTTCCATAGCGATATTGGTCATTAGTATTCATTTGAAAAACTATCCTTTCATGAGTCATGGAAAAATTACCTCTATAGCTTGCCACCAATTTTATCTTAAACTAAAATTTAAGTTCATTTTTTTATAGTGACACGCAATTATTAAATTGAACCCAATCGCAGGCAGCTGCGTTGGTTGAGAGTCTCTCCTTCATCGCTGAGGTTGAGAGTTCGAAACCCACGTTTGCTAATGCGTTGAAAGTGGGGGGCCATGATGTTGGGGTCCTAAGCTAGTCTCCTCCGAGGTATAGTTGTTGCTAAAGTTCTAAGCTGCCGTCGAGTGCAGTGGAGGACTTTGTGACCCCTGATTAGAGCAAGCGAAAAGGGGCTCAAGCGGATCCACGGTTACCAAAAAAAATTTATTAAATTGATGATAGTTATAAAATTGACAAAAAAAAAGCTTCCCAAATATCACTATTTAAATAAAATTTCACGAACGATTGCATCTATAGTCATATATCAAACCTAAACCTAAGTGATTTAAGAAATATAGATAGAAGGTAAAATAAGTCATCTTACCTTATAGCGATGGCCCGCTCATTGAACGCGGTCCGACTTGCATTCTCTGACCCACCCAAGTTGCAAAAGTTAAAATCAAACACCAATGGTCAATGTCAACTCCACAGCAGCATTGACTTCACTTAGTTCCCAAAATTCATTGCTTTGCATTGCACAAAACCGAACCATTTTTACTAAATTTTTAATACAAAGTTAAGAGAGAGAAGTAAGGAATGGCATGGCTTTGAATTGTCAGATTCTATTTATTAATTCAATAAGAAAGTGAAAAAGTAACTCCTAGAGGTAATGGTCCATCGAGATATAGGTGCTTGTCGGATTCCACTTAATGCACCCCTTCTTTTTTGTTCTTTTTGGTTTAGTTACTTAGTGCGCGCATGATAAAATTTCTACTTATCTATTTCTTTGTTTCTCTGTTCCCCGAAACAGGTTTGAAACATAAATACGTTTGGTAACGCAATTTGATTTTTCTATTTATGGAATAGATTTCTATTCTAGAAATAGATTTGAAGAAGAAATCAGAAGCTAAAATTTTTAACTTCTCAATTTCTGAAATAGAAATTAAGAAATCAATTTCTGACAAGAAATCAATTTTTGTTCCAAAAATTTTGTTATGCGCACCCTTAGGACACATGATTTGGTTTCCAATTTCAATGGAGGTATGCCGGTTAAGAAATCACGATTTACGAAGTTGCAGCAAATCTACTGTTTTGCTTTGCTGGGTTGTAGTTGTAGTAGCAGCAGCGAATCACCCGCCTTCAATGTGGACACTTCAATTTTTGTCGTGGGATGTTAATATCCATTTCTTCAATATTAACTCAATGGGAAAAGTGTTAAAAAAGTCTTAAATCTTTTGTATTTGTACTAATTTAGTCCTAAACCTTTTTTTTGTACCAATTTAGTCCTAAACTTTTTTTTCATTGTGTTAATTTAGTCATTTCTGGTTAATTTTGATCGGATTTTGCTGACTGGGAGTTAGCCGGCTGACATGGCATGATCATCGATGACATATACATCTTTTAATAATATTTTAATATTTTTGAATTTTTTATTTTATTTTATTTTTCCTTTTCTTTTTCTTTTTTCCTTCTCATTCTCCTTCCTCCAGTCAATGAGCCTCGCTGGATCTGGCAAGGCCTTGGTCGCGAGGGCAACCTCGCACTAGGCTGGCGAGGATCAAGCCTTGCCGACCATGGGCGAGCCTTTTGCCGCCCCATGCGAGGCCACCCTCGCAGCCACTGGCCTCACCAAGGTCCGACGACCGACTGGAGGAAGGAGGAGGAGAAGGAAAATATAAATAAAAAAAATCAAAATAAAAAAAATCAAAAATATTTAAATATTATTAGAAGTTGTCCATGTTGATGCTGATCATGCCATGTCAATCGATCAACGCCCAATTAGCAAAATTCGGCCAAATTTAGCCAAAAATAACTGAATCGGCACCAAGTAAAAAGATTTAAGACTAAATTGACACAAAAAAATGTTTATGACTAAATTGGTAGAAATACAAAAAATTTATGACTTTTTTAACACTTTTCCCTTCACTCGGCACCCACCTCTCAGATCTCAGGTGGAGCAGATTAACCCATTAAGCTTTCGGTTTCGGTTTCAACTTGTTTGATTCTTTTGACATAACCTAAGATCGTTTTGCGCAATGACTCATAATATAGAACCATGGATAGAATGGAAGTAGTCTGCTGATGAGGTAGTAATCCACCATTTGCAAGAAACAATGATTGGACAAGCAAGTTTCCCTATATAAGTTTTTTGCGGGTAGAAATACAAGTTTCTCTTCCATCATTTCTCAAAGATGGGAAAGATGAAATTGGCTGACCATCATCCACACTAAAGACAGAAAAAATTCGCACTTGCTAAGAGAAATTTTTGAGTAGCAACATTTAATAGGTTGAGCTCCTAAACAAAACACGTCCAGAGCAAGAACGTGCCACTTCGCACGTCTCTCCATTCAAACAAATGAAAAGCTTCCGTAATAGATTCCCTCCCTTGCAGTGGCCACCATCCACATCGTTATTGTGTGAAGAGGAAAAACTTGCAACATCGTCTCTCTTTGAATAACAATATGGAAAGAGACAGCCCGAATACAAACACCAAACCACAAGCCATTGTCTTTAGGCTTTCCCCACTAATTAGTTCACAATACACAGTTAATGCACTGCATAACACTTGTTTTCTTTATATTATCTATACATTCAGTTTCAAACGTAAGCAAAAGAGAAAGTTCAAAGCAAAATTTAAGAGTTCTATCGTAGGGATTACCAAATAAAGCCCTAGTTCATTGAAGAACTAATATACTTAGAACACAACAAACCATTTCTTACTCTCTCTTCTACCAGTAATCAGTATCTAGAAGTATTGGATAGAGATCATTAGTAATACTAATGGTTAACCGGTTGCCAAAAAAATTACCAACACCACTTTAAAATTGCTAGCTCTTAATGACTTTTATGAGCACAAATTATTTGTGGGTATCATTACATGAAACGGTAGACTCGTCCTTCAATGTTCTTGATTATGCAACTCAAGTGACAATCAGATTTAATGAGGACTAATAATGATTGTTTTTGCTAATGACTGGCTTACTTAAATCAAAACAAAATCTAACTTAAGGACTCAACTATATGAATGTGAAAAAAAGTTATACCTCAATGGAAAGTATACTGATATTTAGGTCAAGACATAGTCTTGAAAACTTTTGAATTTAACAGAAATTGAAAAGATTCAATTGTAGTGGAAGTACTTGTTTGACCCTAATGAAACTACAGGGAGTATGAATGTGAGAGTGAGTTGAGAAGAAAAATTGCCAAAATTCAATTGAGAATGACAAGCATAGAGAAGAGATATCGAGCCGAGAAGAGAATCATCATCATTTCACTCTCAAGCTTCATGCATAGAGAGAGAGAGGGAGGGAGGGAGGGAGTGGTCTTCACGAGAGAGTGAGAAGGGACAAAGATTCTTCGCTCTTGTATGTTTGCATGTGAGAGTGAGAGAGTGATGTCTGAAAGTGAGAGAGAGAGACAATCCCAAGTCTTCCTCGAATGTATGGATATTCATCTAGAATAGAATTGTTAAGCTTTTTGTCCAAGTCTTCTATGTATTTATATTCATTTGGAATTGAGTTAGTTTCGGTTTGACTTTTCTTACACAATAACTTTCTTGGACTACAAATTTTCCCGAGAGAGAGAGAGAGAGAGAGAGAGAGGTCTTCATGAGAGAGGGAGAACGGACAGTCTCTTTGCTCGCGTATGTTTGCATGTGAGAATGAGAGAGTGATGTCTGAAAGTGAGAGAGAGACGACCCCAAGTCTTCCTCGAATGTATGGATATTAATCTAGAATGGAACTGTTAAGCTTTTGTCCAAGTCTTCTATATATTTATATTCATCCGGAATTGAGAGTGAGCTTTGGTTCGACTTTTCTTGCACAATAACTTTCTCAGACTACAAATTTTCCTGAGAGAGAGAGAGAGAGAGAGAGAGAGAGTGGTCTTCATGAAAAAGGGAGAATGGACAAAGACTCTTTGCTCTTGTACGTTTGCATGTGAGAGTGAGAGAGTGATGTGTGAAAGTGAGAGAGAGACGACCCCAAGTCTTCCTCAATCATCTCAATTGTGGGGATATTCATCTAGAATGGAGCTGTCTTGCGTAATAACCTTTTTCATATTGCCGATTTATCCAATAAAAGTCTTTTAATTTATTTTTCCCTCTTTTCATATTGTTCTTCAATGACAATAGTCTTTTTCATTTCTCTAATTTCTGTTGACACTTAAATTTTAGAGGTTGACTTAAATTTAAGTTGTATAGAATTAATTTTTAACCTATAAACAAAGAAATTTTCATTAAATTACACAGCAGGTAGGCATTAAGATCATTTGCATTAATAATGCTAAATTTTACTAATTTTATAAAAAAAGAAAATTTTTTAAATTATTAATTAAAAATGTAAAAATTTAATAAGAATTTGATATGGAAAAGAAGCCGGGCCAGGCCGGCCTACTCCCCTCTCTTCTCCTTCATTGCAGCCCGGGCCGGGTCCATTCTCTTTATTTTTTTCCTCGGCCGAGGCCTCCTTACTCCCTCCTCTTTCTCCCCCGCTCACCCGCGGGAGATAGAGCACGCGAGGGACCGCTGTTCGTGCGAGGGACTGGCAACACCGGAAGGTACCGCCGATTAAAAGATAAGAGTAGGTGGCGAAGTGACAAGGCTATAGATTTGTCCAAAGCAAAGCACAGATCGGCACCAGAGCAAGGAGGAGGAGAAGGGACCGCCGGTGTAGCCCAAGGACCGACCGGCGCGCAAGAGACTGGAGGCTAATGGACCTTCACCGATTGGACTCTTCCGCAGGTCGAGAGCTTATAAAAGGAGGCCTCTGGACACTGACCGGGGAGTTCGGAGGGGTTCAGGACAGAAGAGAGAAAAGCGAGGAAAAAAAAAGGTTCGTGGTGAGAATCGAGCAAGAAACAGAGAACGACTAAGTGTCCTCCGGCAACAGACACACTCGAAAACCAGCCAACAACCTACCGATGTCAGCCCCCTTCCCGAGCTGAACCCACGGTAGGTCTTAGTTCGAATCTTGTTTGTTCTTCTTTCTGGTGCGTCAAGTTCCTGAGGATTTTGGCTTGGAGGCGCACGAGGCGACCGAGCATTGTCCGATCTATCGAGCTCACTCTCATTCTCCGCCCCCTAGCCGATTAGGGAGCAGATGGCCCCTTTTTTTTCCTTGTCGTTCTGTTTTTGTGCCCTGATTTGGGCTTGCCGGACCGGGCTACCATTGTCTGGTTCGTGCGAGTTCCGATCCCGACTATGTTATGCTTTGTTGCTGTTAGGCCCAGGTTTGTCCCTTGCGGTTTGTCTGGGTCCCGTTTGAGCTTTCGCTTGTTACTCAGACTGTGCACACCACCTGCTTGATGAATGGCCTATGTTAGATGCTCGATCGTGTTCTTTGTTGACGGCTGAGACTTGCTGATTTTCACTTTTGTACTAAGCGTAAATGAGTCGTTCCCATTGAAGTCGAGTTTTGCTGGTTCATTGCATGCAGATTTTGGTTTGAGCTTGAGTTTCGGAAATGTCGACCTTCTCCTCATTCCATGCCCACCACCTGCTCGACGGAATGCTTGAACCAAGCTTGTGTAAACCTGTCTCTAAGCTATGCATCGGAGCTGACCGCCATGTGTTTGTGATAATGCCTAAACGAAGCGACTTCCTTGTTCGAGGAATTTTTTTTTTCCGAAACACCTGGATGTTCTTTTTTAGAAAAATCATAACATTCATCCTTAGTTCACTCAGTTCGCATTCACTTTCCCGTGATTGGAGTTCACGACTGTACGTTTTTTTAAGTTTGAGGATCGAATATGTTAGTAAGTCCATGAGCGTTCTCTAGTCACTGAGAAAAGATTGGGTGTTGTAGGCTTTGGGTTTGAGGAAACTAGGCTTGTTTAATGTGGAGAGTTTAAGTGTGATTCATCATTGACAATTTTGCTATGACCACATCTCAGATTTAGGTTATTATACAATTTATCGTTGGTGGAGTCCAAATTCCATTATTCTTAGAAACTTTTGTTGGAGAAAACTTCCTTAAGTGTTTTGAAGCTGACAAAACATTTCCATCAGTCTTGTCTGAAGACTTGCAGACTCTTCCATCAAAGTCTGAAGACTCTGGACTGCCAGACTTAAGACTCAAAGTCTGTCTTCATTGACAGTTTCTAGACCGTCGAAGAAGGCTTATCTTGAACTGAATGTTTCGTTAATGATTTGATTCTATCGACTGGAGAAGATCTCTTGACTGGATACGACATATTGGATTCCATTATTCAAATCAAGATTGATTATGGGATTTTGGATTCGTTGATTGTCAAAGTATACTTGGAAGGTTCTACTTATAGAAACCTAGATCCTGATTGTATGGGCGAGCAGGATTGGTGGGCTATTGTCATATTCCTTAAATAGCTTGGAATCTTCCTAATTGATTCTGTCCAACGAGTAGATTGGAAGAATTCCTTTGGTAAGTGCCAACGGGTATGATGGCATAAAGGAGTAAGGAAGACAGTTTCAGTTGTTCAAGTGTGTGCACGATAGAATAATTCTAAAGTCTGAAACTCCTTGTTCTTAGTCAATTAAACTGTTGAGCGAAATTTTGTACGCAAAAGAGAGTCTATATCTTTGAGAGACCTTGAGGAAGTGTAGTAGAGTCTCTACATTGTGGAATCAAGGAAGAGCTTTACTTTAACAACTCTTTTGTTTCATAGTGAAATCCAGTCGGTGGGCTGTCAGTGCGGAAGAGTTGACGTAGGCTTGGATTAAGCCGAATCACTATAAACCCTATGTTCTTATTCTCTTCCTTACACTCTTTTACTTTGATCGTAACTTGATTTGTTTATAAAAGTCTAATTTCCTTTTCATAATCTATTACTGATTTGAATTGTACACTGCACTTGGGGAAAATTGTTTTTATACCTATTCACCCCCCCTATGTGCTCGTACTAGCTTTCACAATTGGTATCAGAGCTTGTGTACTCACTTAAATTGAAGTGTTTTACTTCAAAGTTAAAGATCCATGGCTAGTATGTTGGCTCCAGGACTGGTTGAAAGGCAAAGTAATACCAGACCGCCTTATTTTGATGGAAATGAATACAACATATGGAAAAACAAGATGAAGGCATTCCTAAGATCAAATGATCCTCTGGAATGGGATGTGGTAGACAAAGGAATCATTCATAAAAAGCTGCGCCAGTCTCAGAAAGAGGAAAAGAAGCCATTGAGTCTAGTGAAATGACTCAAGAAGAGATAACTAAGAGATAAGCTCTTGATGCAAAAGCAATTTATTCTTTATATTGTGCATTATCTCCTACTGAATATAACAGAATATCTTCTTGTGAAACAGCTAAAAAAGTCTGGGATAGATTACACATCACTTATAAAGGAACTGATCGAGTGAAAGAAACCAGAATCAACATTCTGCTCAATCAATACGAAACATTCAAAATGAAATCAGGAGAATCTATCACTGACATGTTTAGTCGTTTTATAGAAATCATGAATGATCTTCAATATCAAGGTCAACCAATTTCGAGACCCATGAAGGTAAACAAGCTACTTAATGGACTGTCCAAGGATTGGAATCACAAAAAGTCCTCAATAAGGGAGACACAAAGAATCATGCCATTATTCTTTGACGAATTGGTTGGGACTCTTCAGTCTTATGAAGTGGAGCAAATCAACGAAGATGAAGATCCTAAAGGTAAGAAATCCATTGCATTAAAATCTAATGATGATTTTGATGTCACGGATTCTGAAGACGATATGGATGATGAAGAGCTTGCTCTCATGATAAGAAGATTCAGAAAACTAAATAGAAAGGGGAGAAGATTCAATCCAAAGAAACAAAGCTTTCAAAAGCAACATACTAAGTCAGTTGAGGATGATGAATCCAATAAAGATGTAGTCTACTTTGAATACAAGAAAAATGGACATATCAGACCCAATTGTCCCCTTCTGAAAAAAAGAAAAAGAAAGGAAAAACTGAGAAATATCGAAAGGCACTTAAAGTAGAAACTTGGAGTGATACAAAATGTGAGAAAAGTGATGATGATTATGCTAACATTTGTCTCATGGCACAATTAGACTCAGATTCAGACTCCGTGACAGACTCAGATTCAGACAGTGAAATCGAGGTAAGTAATTTGAAAATCCCTACTAAAGTCTCTAGATACATCGATGAATTGTGTCTTAATCTCAAAACTTTTCTCAAAAGGATTTCCGAACTTAAAAGAGAAAATTCTGCATTGAAACAATAGGAAAATGTTTGGAAATAAAATGTCAAAAGTTTAGACAAAAGTGTTACTACTTTGAAAGAAAATGCAGGCAATCTTTCAAAAGAAAATGCATTCTTAAAAAATGATATCTCAAGTATCTCTAAAAGATTTTCTATAGGATCTGAGAAACTTAAAAAAATTCTTTCAGCACAAAGACCCTACTTTAACAAATCAGGTTTAGGAATGACTGCTAAAATTATTCTTCCGATTGATTTTCCTAAAGTAAAGAAAAGAATTAAGCAAAGACCTATAATAGATTCTTACAAAAATCATTTCTAGAGAATTTTTGTAAAACCAGTAGGTCGCACTGCTCTTAAATGTTCTAAGTGCAATAGCTTAGATCATTTTGAGAAAGAATGTCCTATGGTTTGGAAACCTGTTAAAGAAAGTATGGGCAAAGACCGTATATTACACTAACACCAATGGACCCAAGAAAATATGGGTACCAAAGAAAGCTTGAGTCTCTTTTCAAAATGCAGGTCACTATCAAGAAAAAGGTCAAATGGTACCTGGATAGTGGATGCTCAAGACATATGACTGGAGATTCAAATTGCTTCATAAAGCTTGTTCAAGTTAATGGTGGAAAAGTTTCTTTTGGAGGAAACGGAAAAGGAAGAATTGTGGGATATGGAGCTGTAAAAATTGGAAGCCTCACGATCAACAATATTTCCTTAGTAGAAGGACTCAACTACAATCTGCTGAGTATTAGTCAACTGTGTGACATCGGTTTCAAAATCAACTTTCAAGAAGAAATATGTTTAGGAACTAGTGAAGACTCTTCTTAGTCTTTCATAGGTCGAAGACATGGGAATATCTACCTCTTGGATATCAAACCAGATGAAACTCAATGTCTAATCTCAATTCAAGAAGAAGCAAACTTATCGCATAGAAAACTTGGGCACATCAACAAGAAGTAAATAGCTAAAATCTCAGCAAAGAAGTTTATTCGTGGACTACCCAATCTGACATAACAAAAGTCTGATCTATGCACACTATGCGTGTTAGGAAAACAGGTAATAAACTCATTCAAACCAATAAATCAAGTATCCACTAATTGTGTTCTGCAGCTCTTGCATATGGATCTCTTTTGACCAACCAGAACTTAGAGCATTAAAGGTAAGAAATACTGTTTAGTAATTGTGGATGATTATTCACGATTCACTTGGGTATATTTCCTGGCAAGTAAGTCTGAAACATTTTCCTATTTTATAAAGTTTGCTAAAAATGTCTAAAATGAGAAAGGGTATGTTATTTCAAGTATACGGACAGACCATGGAGGTGAATTTGAAAATCAAGACTTTACAAAATTCTGTGATGAATCTGGTTTTCAACATGTGTTCTCTTCACCATATACTCCAGAGCAAAATGGAGTTGTAGAAAGAAAGAATAGGTCGCTTCAGGAAATGGCTAGAACTCTTTTAATTGAAAGTAACATCTCCTCTCGTTTTTGGGTTGAAGCAGTTTCTACAACATGTTATATCATTAACAGAGTCTTTTTAAGGCCTATTCTAGAGAAATCTCCCTATGAGTTATTCAAAGGAAAGAAACCCATTGTTTCATATTTTCATGTGTTTGGATGTAAATGTTTTATATTTAAAAATGCAAATGATCGAGTTGGTAAGTTTGAAGAAAAATCAGATGAAGGTATTTTCTTTGGATATTCTGTTACAAGCAAAGCTTACAAAATTTACAACAAAAAACTCAATCTGTGGAGGAATCTATGAATGTCAAATTTCAAAACTTTATGTAAAATCAATCGATTCACACTCATCTTGAAGAATCTGAACCTGCTCCAGACTCTACAAAGTCTAAATCTTCAAAAGCAGTTCAAACTTCAGAAGACAAGCAACAGATGATCAACAAATATTCAAATGAGAAAAAATAACAACAGTCTGACAAATCAACCAGCAACTGAAAGCATAAGTCCAGTCATCCCAAAGATCTTATTATTGGTGATATTAATGAAGGAATTCGCACAAGATCCAAAAGGCGTGAAGAGTCTGGTGCTGTGGCTCTTATTTCTGAATAGAACCTAAAAGCATAAAAGAAACTTTAACTAATGAAAGCTAGATTGAAGCTATGCAAGAAGAACTCAGGCAATTCAACATCAATGATGTCTAGGAATTGACTCCTAAACCGAAAGGTAAATCCATCATTGGAGCTAAATGGGTTTTCAGGAACAAGATGAACGAGAAAGGAAAAGTCATAAGAAACAAAACTAGACTCGTGGCCAAGGAATATACGCAAGAAGAAAGGATAGACTATGATGAGACTTACACGCCAATAGCAAGGTTAGAAGCAATTAGATTATTACTTGCTTTTGCCTGTCACAAGAATTTCAGGTTATTCTAAATGGACATCAAAAGTGCTTTCCTAAATGGATTCATCCAAGAGGAAGTCTATGTGGAACAACCACCTAGTTTTGAAGACCCAAGGAAACTAGACTCTGTATTCAGACTAAAAAAGGCTTTATATGGTTTAAAGCAAGCGTCTCGAGCTTGGTACGACAGACTTAGTAAGTTTTTAATTCAAAATGGCTTTGTCAAAAGTAAAGTAGATACTACATTGTTTATCAAAAGAGAAAGCAAAAGTTCTCCACTTGTTCAAATTTATGTTGATGATATTATTTTTGGATCTTCTAATGAAAATCTGTGCAAGAAATTCTCAGTCTATGTAGGATGAGCTTGAAATGAGCATGATAGGTGAGCTAACCTTCTTTCTCAGGCTTCAAGTGAAACAACTGAAGGAAGGAATCTTTATTCATCAAGAAAAATATGCTAAAAAACTTGTCAAAAAATTTGGACTAGAAAATTGCAAAAAGACTGATATACTAATGTCAAATTCTTTGAAGATAGATAAAGATAAAGAAGGAAAGAAAGTTGACTAGAAGCTACACAGGAGTATCATTGGTTCACTTCTTTATCTAACTGCTTCTAGACATGACATTTTGTTTAGTCTTTGTATGTGTGCTAGATTTCAAGTAGACCCTAAAGAATCTCATCTAAGTGCTGCAAAGCGTATTATTAAATACATTGCCTCAACTTCAAACTTAGGTCTCTGGTATCCTAAAAAATGAGACTTCACTTTTCTTGGATACTCAGATGCAGATCTAACTGGATGCAGAGTTGATAAAAAGAGCACCTCAAGCACTTGTCAACTACTTGGAAGCAGGACATTATCTTGGTTTTCAAGGAAACAAAGTACAATAGCTCTTTCTACGGCAGAAGCAGAATATGTAACTCTTAAAAGTTGTTGTTCACAAATTCTGTGGATAAAACAACGGCTAAGAGACTTTGGAATTGAAGATTCATGCACTAAGATCAAATGTGACAACACTAGCACAATCAATCTCACCAAGAATCCGATTCTTCACTCAAGAGCAAAGCATATAAAAATTCGACATCATTTCATTAGAGATCATGTTCAAAATAGAGAAGTTTCGATTTAATTTATTGATTCAAAGAATCAACTGGTAGATATATTTACAAAGTCTTTGGGGAAAAATCAATTTGAAGTTATTCGTTCAAGACTCAATATCTTAAAGTCTGAGAAAGTTCAAACTCAGGACTGAAAGTCTAAAGACTCTCAGACTCAGACAATCAAAATCTATGACTGTAAGTTATTTCTATTTTAGAAATTTATCTCTTGGATCAAATCTTGAAAAGGTACGATCATCTATCCGTAATTGATTGGTGTTACTTCCCAGTTTCCGTGATTATTGCAATCATTCCTTTTCGAAAAAGAAGTTATTTTTTAAAAGGGTTAATACCTTAAAAAACCCCAAATTGGTACACTTGTGACAAATTTACCCAAAACTATTTTTTTGACCGTGAAAAACCCCAAATTAGTACACCTGTGATAAATTTATCCCGACCAACTATAAAAAACCCTAAACTGGTACATTTATGACAAATTTACCCTAAACTAATTTATTCGACCACAAAAAATCCTAAACTGATAAATTTGTAACTAATATATCCTCCGAAAAATTAGATTAATACCACAAAAAAATCACAAAAATTATAAATTATGACAAACATAGTGTAAAATCCCAAATTGATATACCAATCAATTGTCACGTGTTATTTAACTTTATAATTTAACAAGAAAATTTAACTAAAACTAACAGAGAGTAAATTTGTCACACGTGTACCAGTTTAGGGTATATTTGTCAAAAGTGTACCAGTTTGGGGTTTTTGATGGTCAAAAAAATAGTTTAAGGTAAATTTGTCACAAGTGTACCAGTTTGGGATTTTTCAAGGTATTAACATTTTTTTAAAATGACAGTTATCTAATTTTTGAAAAGGCAGTTATTTTTTAAAAGGCATTTTTATATTTCCTTTTTTTACGACGCTTCGTATGCCTCTGTGGCACCCCTCAATGGCCCTCGATCTGATTTGGGTCGCCACAGTTCGCTTACCTTTCACTTTCCCCAATAGCACGACACTCTGATACCATTTCAATTGCAGCGGGCCCATACAACCGAGGGATTTATATTTTTTATTTTTTTTATTGGTCCCTTGCGCAATTCATATAGTGGAAGCACATCCATCAACTCCCTTCCCTATATTTAGAAAACAGTGCACACCAACTAAACATCTTATATAAATTAAAGCCGAACACTTTTTTTTTTTTTACATAAAGCAGATGGACATCTTTAGTCGGTACATCGAAATGCCATGGTTTTCTATACTTGGCTATACTTCAAAAGATGACTGACATCTCCTCTAACAGTCGTATACTTAAAGTCCATCGATCAGTGTCGGCGTCCAAAAGTTCCTTCCTTTGCTCTCCTCCTCCTTAGCGGTCATATCCAAACACTTGATCCATCTACTGGTGGCAGTGGCAGCAGAGGTATCTTATCTATTCTGAAATGTTAATTCCCAAAAAGGGTGAGTACAACCACTCAGTAGTAAAGATTTACCAAACTACTCATTGCGTCAAACAAAACAATCAAGGCATCATAACAAAGCACTTATCATTCATGCATTCAAGCATAACTTACCTTGCAACCATGCATATGTCATCATATCATATGTGCATATATCATCATGCACTCATCATCAAGCATTCATGCATATATCACCATGCCATATGTGCATATACCACCATGCACTCATCATCAATCATTCATGCATATATTACCATGCCATATATGCATATACCACAATGCAGTCATGCATATCTCACCATGCCATCGTACATATACCACCATGATTCATATCATCCATGCTATCAAGCATACATCACAATGAGATCCATTCATGCCCTTATGATTGCATTTTCAATTTCAAATAGTATTAATTTACTCTCATAAGCAAATCATGCATCATGCCATATGCATATATCCATGCACATGATTCATTTTCAATTCTTATCTTTCACAAGAATCTCATCAGTCTTTCTTTCCAGGGACCAATGTTTGCATCCCACAATTTACCGCTCGCATCTAACCAGGCATCGCGAGGAACCTCCAGGCATGTATTCAAAATACAACCGGGCATCCGGCCCTCCACATTCCGGGCATCTCGCATCCCAACTACCATCACGAGACATCCCCCTGGGCACAAACCTCCAGGGCTTTCGGAATTACGTACCGACATACCACTAGGATTTCCCCCTCTGGAATTACGTACTGTATAGCATCGGGCATCTCGAAACTCTTGAGGAATAACCTCCGGCATTCAGCCATTTAAGGTCACCGGACATCCGGCACCCCCACATTCCGGGCATCTCGACACTCCCGGGGTATTGTCAGCTCACACCTCTGACTGCCTTCTCATCACCACAATGCATATTCCCATACATCTCATTTTCAATTTCACATTTGATGCAACAATGCTAATGATTTGACAGCAGCCCTTTTTAAAATCATATAATATGCCTTGGGAAAAGTATAATTTGATATAATGGTTTTGAAAACTTTATTGAGTTCATGAAAATCCATCAATCATTTGATGTCATATGAAATGTATGAATGTCATCATGTCATTGCACGAATAATAATCCAGGATATCATGATTTACATAATAAATCCAATAAATAGTAAATAAAAACAATTCCCAGCTTAAATAGAATGTGTGCTATTCATGAAAAATTCTAGAAAATTAGCAAATGATGAAAATAAATTCTGAAAATTTACCACAATGTAGATAAGATCTAAGAAAACATATTTCGTGAAGGACACCATATCAAACAAGGCTTCACAGAATACGTACAGATTCGTATATATCACTGAAAAGGGTTTTTAACATGACCCATGCATAGTTTCGAAAACAATTTCAATTGAACCCTTAAATAAACTCAGAAAATTTTGAAATTTGGAAACACTGTATTTAAGACCTAGAGGTACAAGTTTCATGAAGAAATCATAGTCCAATTCGTTCTGGATTAAAAGATAAAATGGATTTACTTTTCCTATTCCCAGTCTCGTTTTCCAGATCTACCCGTGTTGAAGGAAAATCGTTTCCTTGGTCATTACTGGTGTATTTACTCTGAAATTTCAGTATGTTGTTCCTCATAATATTACCTACAACTTTCATGGAGGACACATGATCCAATTTTAACTGTATGATTTTATAAAAAAATCCCGAAATCATACTAGGTCGAAGCAGCGTTTTTCCCAGATACAGTTTCTTCAAAAGACAATGGTTTCACCGACCTATTTTCGTCCATTTCCTCTAAATTTTTGATATGTTCTACCTCAAGAAGTATAATACAACTTTAGTTAAGAGATCAAAGTGATATTTCAACAAGAAAGTTACTTTACAGACCACGAAACCACTGAAGGTCATCACGACGAATTCCAGATCTAGTCTCTCCGAAGGAAAATCGTTTCACCAAGAAATACTTGTTTGTTTTATCTCAAATTTCAGTATGTTATTCTTGAAGATATTCTCTACCACTTTCATGTAGAGGTCGAAGTGGAATTCCAACTAAAAAGTCACATGCAATACACGAAATCACCAAGAGGTCAACAAAACAGTTTCCAGATCTAATGTTTTCGTAGAAAAAGGGTTTCACCCCTCAATACTTGTCCATTTTGTCTCAAATTTTAGTATGTTATACTTCAAGATGTTCTATACAACTTTCATGAAGAGGTAGAAACAATATTCCAACTAAAAGTCACATGCAACACACAAACTCGCGGACGGTTGGACTGGTCTTTCCGAAATCAGCATGCATGACCAACGAATCTCTCTTCAAAGCTCCAAAATCTCATCCCATCTATCACAACCAAGACTTACCATCTACTACACATACACACAGCAACGCAAAGAGTAGGTTTTAGGACTTCACTTGCCTTAGATTCAAGCACAAAACAGCAGCAAACAGAGGCAAAGCGGCAACGAACGGCGGGCGAACGCGCGGACGAACTCTCTTCCTTTCTTTCTCTCGGACTACCACTTGCTCTCCCTTTCTCTTTCTCTCGCTCACTCCGCCCACTCTCCCTCTCTTTTTGCTCTTTGATTAACAATTAATCTCTATTTTTGCATGTAAGGGACAAGTGGAAGATGCATGGACAAGTGGCTTCAAATAATGAACAAGTGGAGGCAATTCAAAGACAAGTGTCCACCATGCTTCACCTCCTTCATGCGTTGGCTACCCCATGGGCTCCATGGGCCAGGCCTCTTGGCCCACTTTAGGCCCAACACACTTGGGCTTAAGGTCCAAACTTAAATGGCCCAAGTTTATTTTTAATAATACATCTTAATCCTCATTTAAATAAATACCTAATTGCATAATAAAATGGCCAAAAGACTTTGTGACATTAATCCATAAAATCAAATCTATAAAGTGCATAGTCAAGAACAAAGTCTTCTTTATCAAATTGTCCTATAGCACCAACCTTGATCATCCATTAACATTTTCCACTTAAATAAATACCTAACTTGCAAAAATAATAAGGCCATAAAACTTGTAGTCACAAATCCATAAATTCCAATTTATAATACATATGGCCAATGATAGAATTTTCTTTCCTATCACATAATTATCCATTAAAAGCTTGGCCATAAATCTTATTGTAAATTATGGATTAAATGGCTATAAAATAACTTAATGGTACTTCCATCACCTATTCATAGACTTTAATATAACTAGAGGTCATCATGAATTTTGGTGCCACAACCTCGCTTCAACCGCCTTATATACTACTGGTTCTTCTTCGTTTTACACACAAAAACCCTAAGAGAGCATAGATATTCCATTTCTGTCTTCTTTTATTGTTTAATCCTCGAAAAGTTTTCATCTTTCTTGGGAAACAAGCTTGGAATCTCTCAAAGACTGTGAAAGATGTCGTCTCAAAGAAAGTCTTCAAGGATCGCGAACAGGGACCACAGCAAATGCGTGAGGGGCCTACGCACTTTAATCTCACCGAGGAATAAGAATCTCCTAGACAATAATAGAGCCTACAACATTCTCAGTAGCGTCCATCTCCTCCATCTAGACCTCAGAATGTTGCACATCGAGAAGAGGAAGAAATCATCGAAGACGCAGAACCCGTAAGAACTCTTAAGCTCACTTTTACCTACAAGCTTTATCGTGCTTTGAAGAGGAGTGGTACTCCGTTGAAGTACATTGATGAATTTCTGAAAGACAAAGGATATAGAAATGAAACTTTCTTTTTACGCACAATGGAACGATTGGGAATTGCCCATGCATGGTCGGCGGAAGACGCTTTGGCAAATATCCCAAGCGATCCACGTGTTGGAGGGCTGAGTCAGCCAGATGGGAATGACGATGATAGGATGTACAGTCAGTTTAAATCGAAAATTGGTGTTGCGTCAAAAATCCGAAGCAAAAAGACAGACTTGTTTCGCTCGGAGGAACACATGCAACTGTACTCTAAGTTGCTTAAGCGTGGCGTGATAAATCCTAGAAGGGCGGACTTTGATTTTCTTGACTTTGTGAATGTCAATCTGCGAAAAAAATTCAATCTTCTGCAACTTGAACAGTTTTGTTCTGAAACAACAGCTGCTCATGCTGAACTTATTGCTTACTTCTATTTGAATCTTAGTTTCTTGGATGCGAATAGGTTCTCTTTCAGTGTTCGAGATTAGGACTATGTGGTTGACATGAATACTCTGGCTGATGTGATCGGGGTTGAAAGAGGGAGATATTAACCTATCAGTGTGTCTATTGCTCATGCAACGATAGAGCTTGTTCATGATAGAACAATGGAAGGGAAGATTTCTTATTTGAGGATGAATGCGTCCAACATTTGCTTCACAAGATAGTGATTAACTGTCTCAGACCAAAATCAACTTCAAAGACCGACGTTTTAAACTCGGAGGCAAAGTTGATGTATGCAATCAATGCTGGCAAAAAGTTCTCTCTTCCACACACTATTATGTTCTACATGTATAGAGCAATGATGACGGACAAGGGTTAACTTCTTTACCCAGCACTTGTGACCAAGTTATTCAGACATTTGAACGTTCAGCCTCCCTGGATTCTTTGTGTTCGAACGTGTGATCAAATGGTGGTGGGACTGAAAATGATCTCTAAAATGTGTCTGAAGGAACTCAACAAGGCGTTGGAACAATTCAAGGAGAAAACCCCTGTCAAGACTCATCCAGTCTCTTCAGTTGCAAAGAGGAAAGGGAAGGAGCCCATGGCTGCTTCATCCACGAAAAGAAGAGCACTAATCATTGAGGAAGAAGAGGATGAGGATGATATCACCATTTCTGCAATGACATTGAAGAACTTGAGTCGTTCTGTTCCAGAATCAACGGAGAGACAGGAACAAGACAAGGATGAGACAGAACAGAGAACTAGATAGAAAGAAGAATTAGAGAAAGAAGCAGAGGAGGAAAGGATTGAGGAAAGAGAAGAAAAGAGTAGAGGAGAACAAACAAGAGCAAAGCATGAGGAATATTTTTCTCCACTTGAAGGCATGGAAACAGGGGGAGATCCTGAGAAAAGAGGTACGTCCTCATTTCCTGCCACCAGTGAAGGAGTAAGCTGCTCTCCAGCAGATCCAGAGGACATCTATGCCTCTCAATTTCCTAAGGAGGGGCATGATGTTTCATCGCCCAATCTGCATGACCATGCTGATTTGCCATCATTTGCCAATACGGCGTTTGATCGTGCAGATGCCAGTACTCATACTGATAATTCAGCATACTTTCGCAGAATGCTTGATGTTCTTTTGGAGATGCGATGTCAAATCTATGCTATGAGACACGAAATTCAGAACTTGCAGAATGCAGGACAAGCTTCTTCGATTTCTTTGAATGATCAAACCCATGCCCTTGCTCTTCAAGTTCAAGCAAATGCTAAGGGTGAAGATGTGGCGAAACTGAAGGAGAATTTGAAAAAGCTGGAAGGCATTTTCCAGTCAATGGGAGATTTCCAGCTTGTTCGTATTCCCAAGCAATCTTAATTCCATTTTCTTTTCATTTCTACCTTTTTAATGCTGACAAAAAGGGGGAGAGATGTGGTGTAGACTTGACTTTGAACTTTGAACTCTTGACTTTTGTGATGTCTTGACTTGACTTGACTTTTGTGCTTGGCTGTTTGGATTTGGATTGGATTTGGGTTTGACTGTTTAAACGTTTGTTTATCTTAAGCACTGTTGATATCTCATGGCTTTGCTCATTTACAGAACTAACCTACTTTCTGTGGATGCAGAATTTAATGTTATCTTTACTAAGCCATTTATCTTTTGTGAGATATCTATATTTGCTTGAGTAATGTTTTGCAGGTCAAAGATATCCAAATCTACAAGAAAGTTTTGTCACCATCAAAAATGGGGAGATTGTTGGAGAAAACTTCCTTGAGTGTTTTGAAGCTGACAAAACATTTCTATCAGTCTAGTCTGAAGACTTGCAGACTCTTCCATCAAAGTCTGAAGACTCCGGACTACCAGACTCAAGACTCAAGGTCTATCCTCATTGACAGTTTCTAGACCGTCGAAGAAGGCTTATCCAGAACTGAATGTTTTGTTAACGATTTAATTCTATCGACTGGAGAAGATCTCTTGGCTGGATACGGCATGTTGGAATCCATTATTCAAATCAAGATTGATTCAGGGACTTTGGATCCGTTGATTGGCAAAGTATACTTGGAAGGTTCTACTTATGGAAACCTAGATCATGATTGTATGGGTGAGTAGGATTGATGGGCTATCGTCATATTCCTTAAATAGCTCGGAATCTTCCTAATTGATTCTATCCAATGGATAGATTGGAATCCATTATTCAAATCCATTATTGGAATCCATTATTCAAATCAAGATTGATTCAGGGACTTTGGATCCGTTGATTGGCAAAGTATACTTGGAAGGTTCTACTTATGGAAACCTAGATCATGATTGTATGGGTGAGTAGGATTGATGGGCTATCGTCATATTCCTTAAATAGCTCGGAATCTTCCTAATTGATTCTATCCAATGGATAGATTGGAAGAATTCCTTTGGTAAGTGCCAACGGGTATGATGGCATAAAGGAGTATATAAGGAAGACGTTCCAATTGTTCAAGTGTGTGCGCGATAGAAGAATTCCAAAGTCTGAAGCTCCTTGTTCTTAGTCAATTAAACTGTTGAGCGAAATTTTGTACGCAAAAGATAGTCTATATCTTTGAGAGACCTTCAGGAAGTGTAGTAGAGTCTCTACACTATGGGATCAAGGAAGAGCTTTACTGTAACAACTCTTTTGTTTCATAGTGAAATCCAGCCGGTGGGCTGTCAGTGCGGAAAAGTGGACGTAGGTTTGGATTAAGCCGAACCACTATAAACCCTGTGTTCTTATTCTCTTCCTTACGCTCTTTTACTTTGATCGTAACTCGATTTGTTTACAAAAGTCTAATTTCCTTTTCATAATCTATTGCTGATTTGAATTGCACACTGCACTTGGGGAAAACTGTTTTTACACCTATGCACCCCCCTCTAGGTGCTCGTATTAGCTTTCACAACTTCATTACCTCATTCGGGAGTATGGCCGTGGAGACCCGATAATGTGAAGGCCAATGAGATACCCTTCAAGCCCTACAAATCAGTTAAGTCCAAATCTTCGGCCCCTGACCCAATATTATTTGCATGTTGTTGGTGGTATCATATATGTTAAATATAAATAATTGAAAGAGTCGTCCTATTAAAGTAGTTACAAAACAAAAATATCATATATGTCGAGCTTGGAATCTAATTTAGACAGACGAAATAATAATATCTTAGGATTGTCTAGGACAACAATTGAATTGCATGGTCGTGGAAATTGAAACATTTGGCACCATAGTCTATCCCATTAATTAATGGGTGCTTGTACATTAGGGTATCTAAGTCTCTATTGATGTCGACAAGTGTTTCACCTATGCTCTTTCTTGAGTTGCTTATAAAAGCTCTTTAACCTGGTCCAGAGATAACAACAATTAATTAATACCAGAACAATTAATACATGTAGATCAAACACGTGGAGATGGATATGTCCATGCACGACTTTCTTTGTTTTGGCTTCTAAAAAGTCCAATCATTTTTAACCTCAAATATTTGAACATTATAGAAAAAATAAATCAAAATTTCAAGTGCTTATAAATTTATCTTAGAAAAAAAAAAGCCAAGTTATGTGCGTACCTAGAGATTTGAAGAAACTTTTAACTGTTTACATAGTCATCGTTGAAAAAGGCTGAAATTTTCCAATCACAATGTGAGTCATGGAATCGTCGATCGAGCATGTTCTAAGTTTGATCAAATTTGGAATCAGAGCATGAGGGTTTTGTACTTTGACTTGCTTTGGCCAAACATGGCCTCTTTTATCTCCGTTCCATGTTATAAATCTAGACACCAACAGCAGAAAAATCACAGCACCTAAAATAGAAGTTTAGACTTAGACCAAATACTAATGGTTCCACGGGTGAAGTCATGCACAAGACTTAAGCAAAACGTCATCTTCAATGCATGTTTAATTAGATTAATGTCGAGTCATTGAGGGTTATTTTAATATTTCAACCAACACAATTATATTGGACTCGCAATCTGAAACTTTGTTTTGGAGGCATCAGACACATCAACTCCCGGTCAAATAAATTAGCAGAAGTGGGATAGAACTCTCTTCCATGACTTAAATTTTTTTGAGTCGGTCAAACCGGCACAAGAAGGACATGCAATGTGTTCCTTCGTACTCCAGCCAGATAAACTAGCAGAAGCGGGAAAATCATTGATCTTCTAGAGAAGACTTGCTCGCAATCTGAAACTTCGTTAACTTTTAATAATATTTTATTTTTTATAATTTTTATTAACTTTTGTTTTTATTTTTTCTTTCTTCCCGACCAATTGTCAGACCAACTAGAGGCTAAGGTCGGCAAGGTCTCGCCTAGCCATGGCGAGGGCAAGCTCGCCCATGACGGCTAGGCCTTGCCAGGCGAGGTTTGGCTGGTTCAGGGCTAGAATAAGAAGAAGAAAGAAAAATAAAGAAATATATATTAAAAAATTGACACATTAGTATCGGTCAGCGGCAATCATGTGAGTGCTAGCTAGCCAAATTTAGTCGGATGGCTTAAATTAGCACAATTGTAAAAAATTTAGGACTGAATTGGCAAAAAAGAAAGATTTAGGACTTAATTGGAAAAATTGTAATAGATTTGGAATTGCTTTGGTAATTTTCCGCCAAGATGGACGGTGACAAAATGATCGAAGATTGTTTCATGCAAAGCCACAGTTCAGTGTTGTAATTAATCGCAATTCACGACGACTGGTTGTGCGCTACAAGTAGAACTCATGGTTCTGAATGCATTGAAGCCATCGCTTGCTTAAACCTAATCTGATGTTGTTCGGCGGTTTTGCCGCATATTCTGGATATCATCAATTGAATGCTTTGCAAGTCATTGTTATCAGTCGGATGTCTTAACAGTCCATCCTTCGTGCGGCCTTCATCAAAGGAAAATATCTGAACACTTTTGCGGGTTTTCCCTGCTTTGGTCAGACGCTTTCCTCATCAAATGTGTCGTCGACATTATCCTGTTTCATCTCCCTCACAAAGAACCACAAAGTGGACAAAACTCCCAATATCTCTTTTCATTTACGTATCAAGTGCAACCACTCAGACAAGAGTCGATTTTCTCACATCCAAGCCCCAACTCTTTCACCATCTTCTTTGCCTCCTAATGAGAGGAAGGCAAAGATGTTAGGCTTCAATCGACATCTTCTGCAATTTCGTAAAAGGGTTTGCAGACCAACCACCCGAAACTTTTAGTTGATACAAGAGCCCAATTTGGATGAAGAGGTTCATCACAATCACCACCATCGTCAACAATTTGGTAGTTTTTCTGCTTCACAAGGAATTAGTGGTTTATCAAGAATTCGATCAAGGTAAAATACTGTGTTTACTGAACTAATGTTGTTTTACCAGCATTAGTGTCTTTATAGATGTTAAAAAGATGGAGTATACTGATTAAAAAAGCATATAAAAGGAAAGATTTCAAAGACATGCCAAACATGTTTTCAAAATTCCCATTCTTATTGAATTTTTTGGTTTTTCAAATTAACATGTATTCAAGAAAAACAAATCGAAAACTATTGAATACATTTGATAATAGTAGTAGATATTTAGTTTCATATTGTATTAAGCAATAACAAAGTAAATTGAATTAATTACATATTAGCTTAATAAAAATATAAAATGAAAGATGATTAATTAAAGAAGGAACTTCTTATGAATCCATTGAAAAATGAACTTATTTTGTAAAAAAAAAAAATGATAGATTTCCTGCTTTGTTAAATTAATAGTTCATCAACAATCCGATCAAGAAAAAAATAATTCTTTAACCAATTAATCTCATTTTACAACAAAATTGAAAATATATTTTATTTTGAATATCAACGAAATGAATAATGTGTTTATTTGAGTAAAAATAAATTCCTGTAAATTAATTTTCGGGACTTTCATGCGTTTACTTGAAAATCATTCATGGTGAAAGAAAATTATTCATACATAATGTGTTTATTTGAGTAAAAGAAATTCCCGTAAATTAATTTTTGGGACTTTCATGCATTTGCTTGAAAATCATTTGCGGTGAAAGAAAAATATTCATACATAATATGAGGAAAATGAATTTCTTAATCTAAAAAGGGGAAAACATTTTTTTTTTCAAAAATGATTTTCATGGAAATCTTTTTCCCTTATTATGAAATTTTTTCTGAAACAAACATATTCGAAAATTAAAACTTTTTCCCGAACAAAATAGGTCCGAAGGTTGGATCTCCGAGAGTATCTCACATGAGAATCACACAAAACCTTGTGTCCATGTTTACATCATGTGTAAGGTGTTAGGAAAACATTCCCTAAAGTAATTTTGAAGTTTAACAGAACTTATCCATAGTAAAAAAAAATTATTATGATGATAAGTATTTTTTAGGTGGAAAGTCTGATGGGATATGATCAGATGGTGTCAATCAGAATCAAAGTTGTGGCTTAATTATTTATTTCCTTATATGTTCTGTCAAATGGCTAGAAAGGAGACAATATACTCATGCAACAACTAGTGACGATTGGTTGGATTTCCTGCCTTACATATAAGGAGTTCCAAAGGAAATTTTCCAATATATCTCTTGAAGATTTGGATTTCCTTGAATGTTGTGCATGAGGCAAAGCATTTTTTCCAAGTTGAAGCACTAAACTATGGAAACCCAAATTACTGTATGGAAATCAAAATCTATGTAAGCTTCATCCTTAGCAACCTGGAAGTAGATCTTCTAAGCAAGATTTAGACCAAGTGGTAGATTGGCTGGATAATCCTCTTGAAGATATGTCCAACGGTCAGCTTGTATGGGGAATAGTATAAAAAGAGGTCTCGAAGTTGAAAGGATAAACATAACACGAGAGAATCGAAGCTTATAATTTCAAAGTCTAAAAGAATGTTTTCCAATCAAATACATTTGTTTCTGTGAGCAACATTGTGTAATCATTTAGAGGTCGAGAATTTGTGAGGAGTTATCCACACGAGCTTTAGTGTTCATTGCTCAGATCTTATAACCTCCGATTGGTTTTTAATAGTGGAATCCGGCCAATAAGTTTATAATGTGGGAGAGCAGACGTAAGCTTGCAAAAGTCGAATCACTATAATATTTTGTGTGTAATTCTCTATCATTTACTCTGTTTATTTTAATTGTGATAGAAATGCACATCGGTAAGATCTGACCACCACACTCTCTGTCACTAGAAGCTATATCTTCGTAATATTACTTAAATTTCTTTTAATTTCTGCAATATCTCCTATTCACCCCCCTTTAGGTGATATATCTAGCTATAACAATTGGTATCAGAGCATGGTTATTCGTTATTGAAGCGATTCAATTAATTCTGAGTTAACAATCTTTCTATGGCTAGCAATATTGCATCAGGACTTATGGAAGGACAGAGTTACACAAGGTCTTCGTACTTTAATGGAAAGGACTACAACATTAGGAAGAACAAAATAAAAGTATTCATCATATCCAAGGATTCCTTAGAGTGAGACGCAGTTTTGAAAGGTGTAAGACCTCCGGCCTTTTCCTCAAAAGGTACGGATAGCAAAAAGCCTGAAGTCGAAGCTATGTTTGAGGTAGAAATAATCAAAAGGAAGTTTTATATGCTAAAGCAATTTATTCTTATATTGTGCCTTATCTCCCTCAGAATATAACTGCATATCGTCATGTGAGTTTGCTAAAGAAATTTGGGACAGGTTGCATGTGACGTATGAAGGAACTGATTGGGTTAAGAAGACAAAGGTAAACATTCTTTTCCAGCAATATGAAGCCTTCAAGATGAAACTGAAGAAACTGTAATTGACATCTTGTGCAGATTTACTGACATTATCAATGGGCTAGTGTATCAAGGGCAATCTATATCAAATCCTATGAAAGTGAAAAAGATACTTTGAGGACTATCAAAAGAATGGAACAACATTAAGACGTCTATTCAAGAAAGTCAAAGGATATCATCTCTCCATGGATGAACTCATGGGAACTCTCCAATCTTATGAAGAAGAACGTTTGACCAATGAAAACACTAGAGGTAAGAAAGTAATAGCTTTAAAATTTACTCTTGACTCTGATGATTCAGATTTAGAAGATGACGAAGAAGACAATGAGGAAATTGCACTCATCGTGAAGAAGCTTCAAAAGATGGCTAGAAAAGGAAGGAAGTTCAAAGAAAAAAAAACCATTCAGATCATCTGAGCAAAAAGGAAACTTGAATGGAAGAGATGAAAAAAAAAACGTGGTCTATTTCAAGTGCAAAAAGCAAGGACGCATCAAACCTAATTGTCCCATTCTGAAGAAAGAAAGAACAAGTATGAGAAAACAAAAAAAGTGCTAAAGGCCAAAACATGGAGCGACATTGAGTGTGAGGAAAGCGACGAAGATTATGCCAACACTTGTCTAATGACAAATTATGATTCTGAGGAAGAAATTGAGATACCAAATAAGAAGAAATACAAGTGGTAATCAAATAGCAGATGCTCCAGACACATGATCGGTGACCCAAGTAAGTTCATTAAACTTACAAATTTTAATGATGGAAGCATATCTTTTGAAAGGGAACAACAAAGGAAAGATTATTGGTAAAGGAACAATTGAGATCGGAAACCTGACCAGAAGAGATGTATCCTTGTCAAAGGACTCAATTATAATTTGATCAACATTAGAAGCAGTCTTTCACCAGAAGGAAACATGGAAATATATACTTACTGGATATAAAAACTGATGACATTTAATGTCTTGTATCAATTGAAAACGAAAAAGGTCTTTGGCATAGGAAGCATGGACACATCACTACAAAGCCAATTTCGGAACTTTCTTCGAAGAGACTAGTACAAGGATTACCAAATCTAAAGTTTGAAAGATCTGAAGTTTGCTTAGTGGGTGCCCTTGGTAAACAAGTAAGAAACTCCTTCAAACCCATTAATTATGTAACTAATAACCGTGCCTTGCAGCTTCTCCATATGGATATCTTTGGACCAACAAAAACACAAACAATAATAGTTGATTATTATACAAGGTACACGTGGGTTTTCTTTCTTGCATAGAAGCATGAATTAGTTTCTCACTTTTCAAAATTTGTAAAAAGAATTCAAATGAAAAATGATATTCAATTCTTGCACCAAAATGGATCATGGAGAAAAATTCAAAAATCAAAATTTCATAAACTCTTGTGAATAAAATGGTTTTGAGCATCAATTTTCAACTCCCTATGCACCTTAACAAAACCTTGTAGTAGAGAGGAAAAATAGGTTCTTGCAAGAAATGGCAAGAACCCTTCTCATTGAAAGAAAAATTGCATTATACTTTTGGGTAGAAGTCGTTTCAACAGCATGTTACATAATCAATCGAGTTTTCCTCAAACCTTCATTAGTAAAAAAATCCCCCATGAGCTTTTCAAAGGTAGAAAACCAAATATTTCATATTTCTGAGTATTTGGTTGTAAATGTTTTATCTTGAGAAATGCTAACGATTGGCTTGACAAGTTAGATGAAAGATCAGACAACGGAATTTTTTTGGGATACTCAACCACAAGCAAGGCGTTCAAAGTTTACAATAAAAGATCTCGCATAGTAGAAGAATCCATTGACGTAAATTTGATGAAAATCTTGAAATACTTGAAGATTCTGATCAAGGAGAACAACCGTCTAAAGCAGCTCAAGAACCAATAGAAAGAATGGCATCAAATTCAACTAAACAGATTTAGCAATCTAAAAAGACTGAGAAGCCTGACAGTGAGAAACCCCCAACATAAACGTAACATGAGAAATTGAAGCCTGACAATGAGAAACCCCCAACATAAACATAAAATGAGAGAATCGTAACTTATAATTCCAAAGTCTGAAAGAGCATTTTCCAATCAAATACATTTGTCTCTATAAGTAACATTGTGTAATCATTTAAAGATTGAGAGTGTGTGAGGAGTATCCATATGAGCTTGAGTAAACATTGCTCAAATCTTGTAACCTCTGATTGGTTCTTAATAGTGGGATCCGGCCAATAGGTTTTCAATGGGAGAGTAGATGTAGACTTGCAAAAGCCAAATCACTAAAATCTTTTGTATGCAATTCTTTATCATTTACTCTCTTTATTTTAATTGGGATAAAATTGTATATCAGTAAGATCTAACCACTACACTCTTTGTCACCAAAAGCTGTGTCTTCGCAATATTAGTTTAATTTATTTTAATTTTTACAATATCACCTATTTACCCCTCCTCTAGGTGATAGATGTAGCCATAACATAAGACATGACACTAGAAAAATGTCTGTCGTATGGCAAGATATACGTACATTTAAAAGGCATCCCTATGGTGAGTGGTGATCATGATGGCATCCCTAGTATTGAGAAGTGAGGACTCTTTACTCAATTATCCCATAAAATATATCCATATTTACACTTTGCTGTGGTGCTTACTTTTTTATCAATACGTATTTTGATTTTTTTTGAAAAAAAGGAAAACTTCAATGTTAGCTTTCATTTATTTCTTTCCAAATTTTAAAGTACTTAATTTTAGCTAAAGAAATCGAATCTAAAATTGGCTAAAAGGCACGGCCCCTCAAACAAGATTCAAGTCAATCTCCATTGCCTTTTTTCTTTTTCTTTTTTTAATACTTTTGAGATTCGAATTAATGATTAGCAATGTTAAACGAAGAAAAATCAACTCATTAAAAGTAAAACCCAATTAGGTTATGGGTCTTGCCACCCAACACTTCGATGGTCAAATGCCTTTTTTTTTCTTGTTACTTTTTTTTTTTAAATTTGTATGATATAGACGAAAAAGGAACCCTTGCTCCATGATTTGGCAATTTGCTTTTGCTTTCGCACTTAAGGAGGAGAATTTTCTGCTTATTAGCTTTTTAGAAATTTCTATGTCCCATTTTTTCTTGAGATCAGAAACTTCCCCATGGTTGGGATGATTCATCGTGTTCAAAGAAGATGTCAATCTTTCATACCTACACGATACTTCCATGAATATCTTTTCATATTCCAACTGCAAATATATCACTACATGCATTAACGTGATTAAGAATTGATTCGAACACATATAAGAATACGTGTGATTTGGGTAGAGTATTTTCATCCAATTGTTGAATGAGTAAGATGTAGGAAAATTTATCACATTAGACAAGAAAGATATGATTTTCAGCATATGAATATGAGACCAAGGGTCTAATGACCTGTCTTAAAATTTCAAGTTCACATTTTTTCTTCGGGCAAACAATAACCACATGTATGTAAAATCTCTACTCCTTTATAATATCCCAATTCAATTTAAATGTTTTTAATCTCAGTATTTTTTAACTTTATTTGGATTTTGAAGGTACATGTCATCATCCAATCCAAAGAGAGGAACCATTGGGGCTTACTCAAGTGGCCACCATTCCTCTTGGGAATGGGGAGGTAGAGAATTCAAAACTCCCCTCCTTTGAACGGGGTTTATGAGTTTATGGGATTTCCTCAGGTGGGCCCACTAGGGGCCTGCGAAACTACTCGTAGATGAGCTGCAAAGTTTAGGAATATACCTTGCGTACAAAAAAAAAAAAGAAAAAGAAAAGGGCAATGTGAATAAATGTGGTTTGCCATTTTTTTTTGAAGAAAAATCATTCCTATTTCTATGCTTTGCCAATTTCTTGACATTAACTCCTTTCCACTTATATCAAGTCTATGTATTAATTTGACAAGAAAGGGTAAAAAAATAACTCCTAGAGGTCATGGTCCACTAAGATACAGGCGCTTATCGGATTCTCCTTAATAAACACCTTCTTTTTTGTTCTTTTTTGGTTAGTTAACTAGGATACAGGATTTGGTTTCCATTTTCTGTGGAGGTCCGCTGGTACAGGAATCAGGATTTACGAAGTTGCAGCAGATCTGCTGTTTTGCTTTGCTCGGTTGTAGTTGTAGTGGCAGCAGCAAATCACCAGCCTCTGATGCGGAACACTTCAATTTTCATCGTGGGATGTCAACTTCATCAATATTCACTAGGCCCCCACCTCTCAAATCTTAGGATGACCTGCTGAACCCATTGAGGTTTCGATTTCGGTTTCAACTTGTTTGATTGTTTTGACATTAATCTAAGAACGTTTTGGGCTTTGACTTATAATACAGAACCACTGATGGAATGGAATAAGTAAGCTGATGAGGTAGTAATCCACCGGGAAGAAATAGTGACTGGACATGCAAATTTCCCCAGATAATTTTTTTTTGTGTGTAGACATGCAAGTATCAAGTTTCTCTTTCCTCATTTCTCAAATATGGGAAAGACGAAGTTGGCCAACCATCATCCATACTAAAGACAGAAAAAATTTGCGTTTTCTAAGAAATTTTTTTTGAGTAGCAACATATAACGGGTCAAGCTAGTGAACAAAACATGTCCAGAGCAAGAACGTGCTGCTTCGGACATCTCGCCATTCAAACAAATGAAGAACTTCCATAATACATTCCCTCCCTTGCAGTGGCAACCATCTGCGTCGTTACTGTGTGAAGAGAAAAAAAGTCACAACATCGTCTCTGTTTGAATAACAATATGGAAAGAAACGGCTCATATACAACCACCAAACCACAAACTATTGTCTTCAGGCTTTCCCTACTAATGAGTTCACAATACACAATTACTGCACTGCATAACACGTTGTTTTCTTTGTATTATCTATACCTTCAGTTTCAAATGTAAGCGAAAGAGAGACTTCGGAGAGAAATTCAAGAGCTAAAGCCCTAGTTCTTTGGGGAACTATTTTACTTAGAACAAAACAAACCTTTCTTCTGTCGGTAATCAGTATACTGAAGTATTGGATAAAGACCTAAGCAGATGCGGACGAAGTGGTTCCGATCCATGGCCCATCAATGGACATACTCTTGGTGATATTCTCACCAACTGCCTGATGTTTGTCACCTCTAAAATGCTTCCTCATGGCCTCAATTTTCTCCTCAGTCATGACAGCACCTCCAGAGTCCAGCACCGGAACAGCAACCTTGCCTTCAAGCATGCTCACCACAGATGACATCGGCGGCCTGAGTGCTGGAGTCCATTAGTACACATCAGAGCTACCTTTGTCAATACTAGCGCCTCCTCTTCGTCAAAGTGACAACCAAGCCTCTGATAAACTAAATCTATCAAATTTCCTCTCCTTCAAAACTCGTACCTAGAAACAGAAATGAAAAGTGAAAATATTTCCCTTTCAAGCTTCACGTACTGATCAGTTGCAAAATATGCTCTAAATACTACAACAGGATGAAGTATATTATGTCTCTTGATTATTACGTGGCAAATGCAGTTGATAAGCACCCACTAGTTTTTCATCTCAAATGAGTCAAATACGAATCAAACATGATTTCTTTACCGATTTTGATTAAAAGTTGGTAAACTCCAACATCGCTTACTAATGGTTCACTGGTTGCCAAAAACTTAGCAATACTGCTTTAAAATCGCCAGCTTTTATTGAGTTTTATTAGCAAGAATTATTTTTCAATGTCATTACATTAAATGTTTTACACCATCCATTGCCTTCTACTCAATTCTAGTTTAACAAGAAATACTTGATTATGCAACTCAGGTGACAATCAAATTTAATGGGGACTAATAATGATTGCTTACTCAAAGCAAAACAAAATCTAACTAAAGGACTCAAAATTATATGAATGTGAAAAAAATTATACCTCAATCGAAAGTATATGGATATTCTAGTCAAGACATGGTCTTGATTTTTTTTTTTTTTTGGTAAAAGTAAGCAATATATTAATAGGGGGTCAAACTGTACAAACAACACGGTTCCAAAAGCTTACACTCAAAATGAACACGCTCATTGAGAGTGAAAGGAAGCCGCGGACAAGCAACAAAACGACCAACAGAAAGCCAAAGGCAAACAAGCCTGGCAAAAAACACCTAAACAACCACCGAAAAGCCTAAGTTAGACTATGATCATAGGAGGCAAAGATAATGGGGTCCACATCCCACGAGCGTTGCATCCGCTTGTTCCTAGGAGAGTCCTCTACATTCTTAAAGGTAAGGGCCTTATCCTTAACAACCTTGAGGAGATGCTTCTTCATGGCCGAAATAGATAACGGCTCCCCTCTGAAAAGAATATTGTTCATGTTTCTCCATATGATGTGACACAGCGCCCCAAAGGAGAACCGGGCAACACACTTATAAAACTCCTTGCCGCCAAGCAAGGTAATGGCCCAACTGAGAGTCTCCTCCCAAGTCCCATTGGTCCAGGGGAGATTGCATCTAGTAGCCCAAAAAAAGGCAATACTCGAGGTAATGCGACAACCAAAAAAGAGATGATTGATTGAATCAGGCACCTCATTGCAAAAAGGGCAGGAAGCAGCATCAATCCTACCATAAGACATGAGAAGAGACTGAGTAGGTAACCTCCTCTTGGTGATGAGCCACAGGTTCAGTTGGTAGCAAGGCAAGATGGCATTACTCCAAATGAAACAATGCCAATTGACTCTGGCCTTCTTCCTCCTTAAGGTCTCCCAAGCCGAGGCCATTGAGAACAAGCTCGTCGAGTCCTCTCTCCAACAGAACCGATCTTGGGTTCCAGACAAGGAAGGAAGCGGCGAACCCCAAGACTCAATCTCTGATCTGATAGCTCGTCCATCCTTCGCGAAGAGGTCGGCAACCAAAGCCTGCCTAGAGAGACCGAAGCTATAGATGAGGGGATTCGTGAAATATAAGTTCAAAGGACCCCTGGGATGCCAATTATCGAACCAGAGTGACGTTGATAAGCCATCGCCTAACCTCCAGTGGAAGTGAAGCCGACAATCTGTCCTGAGTTGTAAGATTTTCTTCCACACCCAAGAGCAGCAGGTTGGCTTTTTAACTACCCAGAAGTTCTTGGTTTTTAAGAAGGTCGAGTGGATCCACTTACACCATAACGATTCCTTATCTGAGAATAAATTCCAGATATGCTTGAGCATGGCCGCCTTATTGCACTCACGCAATCTTCGGATGCCAAGACCTCCCTCCATTTTAGGAAGGCATACATCTTCCCAGGAGACTTTGGCACCCCCTGCCCAACTCAGGTCCCTTCCAAAGGAATTGTCTGAGAATACGCTCTATCTGGTCCAGTACAGCTATAGGAAGAATAAAGACACTTGCCCAAAAAGCCTGAATGGCATGGAGGACTGACCTGATCAGCTGTAGTCGGTCAGCAAAAGAAAGAAACCGATGAGTCCAGGACTGCACCCTGGAGGTGATGCGCCTCACAAGCTCAACGCAATCTGCCTTCCGGAGCCTCGATGTGATGATTGGAACCCCAAGATAACGGACTGGAAGGTTACCCTCAACAAAGCCAAGCTCCAGGAGGATTTGATTTTTTAAAGCTGGCAAGCCTCCCGAGATGAACATCTCGCTTTTCCTTGGGTTTGGGAAGAGTCCACTCCAAGAAGAAAACATATGGAGACCATCCCTGAGAAGCTTCACGGATGGAAGGTGGCCCTCGCAAAATAGGAATACATCATCCGCGAAAAACAAGTGCGAGAGGCACGTAGACTTACATCTCCAGTAGAATCTGAAATTCGGCTGTATCGAGCACCTCCCAAGAATCCCAGAGAGCACCTCCATAACCAACGTGAATAAGTAGGGAGAGATGGGGTCTCCTTGACGTAAGCCTCTCCCACTAGGGAAGAAACCATGGAACTTGTTAATATAAGAGTAATTGCCAAAATTGAATAGTAGTCGAAGGACTTGTTTGGCACCAATGGAACTACAAGGAGTATGAACGTCAAGCATAAAAACATAAAGACTAAAACTAAACTACCCCAAACTTCAAGGAGTAGAATTTTCTTCAATCCAAAAAAAGAATCTACATGAAAATTCAGTGTAGACCAATATAATAAGAATTAGATTAATTTGAAATGACAAATTGCACTTAGCAGCACGACAATTTGTTAAGCAGGTTTCAATAGCTGGTAACTGTAACACTCCTTTGCAACAATTAAAAGTGCATGTGAGGAATTACACACTATGCTCACGCATCCTTAATCCATTTTCCACCGGCACAAGTAGACATTTAAATAGGGATACGATCATAATTGAAATGATAGAGTTGATTACCCAATCAAGTAGATAAAAGCATTCCTCATTTTTTGGGGAACTACTGTTGCTCCGGCCACTAACAACTTCTAAGGCAACGATGCCAAAACTATAGATGTCGGCTTTGTCAATGAGGTAACCATGCATCGCATACTCTGGTGCCATATATCCACTGCACAACAAGAAAAAAGCTTGTGTTTGCAAAAAGGTAATTGCCTTAAATAGTGCATACTTAATATTCCTAAAATTCAAAAGAAAGAGAGATTCCTAAATATGACAATTCTAATAGAATTTACTGAGAATATTTCAAAAAAAGAAAAAGACCATAGTTGTTTTATATAATTATCAGGCTTCATATATGATTTCATAACTTGGAAAAGAGGCACTCCGACTGAAAAATGATTTGGAAACACGCTGAGCCAAGGTCTTTGAATACATGGGCAGCGACCGCAGGAGGATTCATAAAGCCAAGCCTAGGGGCAGCAAAGCTTCTTAGTTTTGTTGTCATCATTGTTGCTATACCAATAGAAAAACAGCCTTTCACTTCCTTGCTAGCTTTCTAACCCTTGCGACACACGTGCTTGCTTTGTATATTTTGGTTTTATTTTGTTTGTGACTCACTTGAAAGTGCATCCTCTATGTTAATGTCATGTGAGACATATCTACTAAAATTGTGCTTTTCATACAAAGGAGTATATATAGATAATTCATATTGAAATTTTAACATATAGTAGTTAATGTGCATTAAATTGTTTTGCATTAAGTTGATTGTTATAGGGGAAACATATTAAAACACTTAATAGTACGTGTCAATATGCGTTGTTAAAATGTATTGCATCATAATTGTATCATAATAGTTTCACAAACAAGCTTTTTGTCTGAGTAAACACATTAGGTAGGGCACACTGAATTACTGTATGAAATATTTATCTTGAATTGTTCTTAATGTAGTAAATGGAGTAGTAGGACATTATCAATCAATCTCCCGTAAGAGGATACGAACTTTCCAGAATTTGTATTAGATTATCTATGTTTGTTGAGATAACGGAAATTAATTAATGTTATAGTTCTTTTTTGTTGAATTAATGTTAGAGTTAGTAGAACAAACTTACAGCTATATCCTTTTCCCTAATTAATCACATTCTTTTCATAAACAAGTTGACTTTTCACACATGTTAATGCAAAATTTTGAAACATGTGAACATGCTTATTTATGTTTTTCTTTGGGTATAAAATAGAAACATGGGTGAATTAGCTCTATTGCCTATAATACTCAGTTATATTCAAATTAAAGATTACATGAGTCAATATCAGAGTAACATTATTAATGGTAGGTTATGTGACATACTTAACATTCTTTTGACATGAAGAGTGGCAGGACAGGCATAAACTTTTGTGGTTAAGCCACATCTGTTGAGCTCCATTCTTTGGGATGATGTGAATCGATCACAAAACTCCATTCAACTCACTTTTCTTAAGTTAGACTATATGTTCCAACTCCATTGTTTTATGTTGTAACTGACTCCTAATTAGGTTAACAGGAACATAAAGCAAGAAACTTACTAAGTTCCAGCAATCTTGGTGCTAATGTGTGTTGTCTTCCTCATCAAGCTTTGCTAAACCAAAATCTGATATTTTAGGGTTGAGATCCTTATCCAGTAAAATATTAGTAGCTTTAATGTCTCTATGCACAATCTTCAGCCTTGATTCTTCATGAAGATATGCCAAGCCCCTGGCAATACCCAGACATATCTTGTGTCTTGTCCGCCAATCCAACTTTAACTGAAATTCTTCAGGACCTTTAATTGTATCAGAAGACATCAACAACTGCTTTATTGCCACGTCATTAACTGAAGTCAGTGAAGCACAATGTGATATCAAATTACCAAATAAAGCGCGAGCAAGACTGTTATTTTCCATGTACTCGTAAACCAGCAAAAGTTGATTTCCTTCAATGCAGCATCCATAGAGTTTCACCGGATGTGGATGCTGAAGAGAAGAAATCGTCCCAATCTTGGTCAGGAACTCACGATTTCCCTGCTGTGATTTGGATGAAAGCTGCTTCACTGCTATAGTGGTGCCATCTGACAAAAAACCCTGCAATTCAACTTTGGCATCAGATCTATGCTGTGAAAATTGAGTTACATTGAATGCTGCTTTCTACAGATCTTTTCTGTTGGGAGTTGAGGGAATTTGGCTTGCCAATTTTCCAGCACACCTTGTATACATAACCAAAACCACCTTCTCCTATCTTATTGGCAGCGTCAAAATTGTTTGTGGCAGCTTTAATCTGTCGCAAGGTAAACAAACCAATTTGCAATACTAGACCCCTCAAATCTGCAACACGTTTTGGAACTTCTAAGAATTTGGAAAAGTCAACAACTAAAGTATGTAATCCACTATCTAACAAAGACGTATCAATTCCTTCTCAATACTCCAGAAATCCCTTTTGTGACCTTTTGGTATGAGAAAGTTCAGTACAGAATAGCTTAGCATCTTGAAAATTACTTTCTGGGAAAGTCTGGCATCAGTTGGCAGTATGTATTTTTGAAAAGTAAAATGAGAATGTCCCCAGGGTATTTGGTATTCGGTAGTGAAGGAAAAGAAAAATCATACACAAAACCCACTTGGAAACGTAGGGCATGGTTTGTATGTTTTAATTTCTCGTACATGTGAAGTTCCTGCAGCTATTTTCGGTGTCTTGAAATGTAGACTTAATGTGTACACACACACACACATCTGAGAAACGATCTACCGTCTCTCCCTATAACTATCTATTCCTTCACTTTTTGGATTTCTAAATGAAAAGTTAGTTAGTTGAGCAAACCAAATGGTTCAATGACACTTTGGCTGTATATCGCCTAATAATGATCTTTGCCTTTTGGCGTCGAATCGAATTCCCTATGGAATGGACAAATGTCACACATCAACAATTTTACGGGAACTGTAAATCTAGATGCAGCATTAATGATGCATTGTGATTACACCTTCCCCACCAGGAAATATAAATGATGCAATATGATTATTCTCCTTCTCAACCAGAGTACGGAAGGGGGAAAATGTATTCAGACTGCATAAAATTCTCATATTTCTTGACAGAACACTTGGACTAAACAGCAGAGACTCCTGGTAAGCAACTACCTTGTGCCATTTTATCTTTACATCCAAGCCATCCTCTCCACCAAAGGATAACCAGGATAAGGAAAACTACAGAAACTATAGCAGCCAGAATCCCAGCCACTGTGCCAGCAGATTTGCTGGCCGGGGGATCAAAGCCTGCAGTGAAGAAAGAACAAACAAATATTTACCCAAAACAGTTCAATTACATGGGGTAGACATTAATGCAGAAATATATCTGTAGCTTCTCGTTGAACACAGAAAGACATTGATGGAGAACACACTGAGATAGCTAGTATAAACACCTAGAGGGGGGGTGAATAGGCGCACAAACAATTTGTCGAAATACGGAAGCAATTCTTAACAAAATGAAATACGATCGAGGTAGAGAGAGAGAGAATTGAACACAGGATTTATAGTGGTTCGGCTTATTCCAAGCCTATGTCCACTCTTCCGCACTGACAGCCCACCGGCTGGATTTCACTGTGATCAAAAGAGAAGTTACAGCACAGCTTTGCCTTGATTCCACAGTGTAGATGTTCTACCACACCTCCTCAAGGTTTCTCACAAATATAGACTCTCTTTTGTGTACAAGTTTTCGCTCAAAGGAATTGTCTAAACAAAAAGGAGCTTCAGACTTTGGAATTCATCTATCGCACACACCTCGAACAACTAAGAACATCTTCCTTATATACTCCTTTATGCCATCATACCCGTTGGCACTTACCAAAGGAATTCTTCCAATCTACCCGTTGGACGGAATCAATTAGGAAGATTGTTCGAGCTATTAAAGGAACGTGTTGATAGCCCATCAATCCTGTTCGCCCATACAATCAGGATCTCGGTTTCCATAAGTAGAACCTTCCAATAATATTTAGACAATCATCGAATCTTCAATCATTGAATCAATCTTGATCAATCAAAGGATTCTGTTACGTCTTCTCCAGCCACGAGATCTTCTCTAGATGATAAGGTTAAATCCTGAACAAAATATCCAGTTCTGGATAACCTTTCTTCAACAGATTAGAGACTGTCAATGATGATAGACTTTGAGTCTTGAGTCTAGCTGTCCGGAAGTCTTCAGACTTTAAATAATAGAGTTTGCAGACCTTCAGACTAGACTGATGAAAACGTTTTGTCAACTTCAAAACACTTCACGAGGATTTCTCCAACAATCTCCCCCTTTTTGATGGTGACAAAACCTTCCTGCAGATTTGGATAACTTTGACCTGCAAAACATTTCTCAAACACATATGCATATCTTATAGAGATGAATGGTTAAAAGATTAACACTAGAATCTGCAACCACAGAAAATAGGTTAGTCTAGTATATAATAAAACCATCCAATAAGATATCAATATTTGTTAATAGAAAATAGAAGCAGTCAAGTCCAAGTCTAGATCAGTTCTCATCCAGACACAAAACCAAGTCAAAGTCTGTCAAAAACAGTTAAACAACACACAATCCAACAAATAAATAAAAGTTTAATGATTGAAAGTTTGATCAAATCATGCATCTCTCCCCCTTTTTGTCATCATTAAAAAGGATGAGATGAAGTCAAGATTGTTTGGGAACGCGGACAAACTGGAAATCTTCCATGGACTGAACGATGCCTTATAGCCTTTTGAAGTCTTCCTTCAGCTGTGCAACCTCCTCACTCTTGGCATTGGCCTGATTCTGAATCGAGAGGGCTTACATCTTATCATTCAATGAACAGGAAGAAGCTTGACTTTCATTCTTCAAACTTTGAACTTCGCATCCCAAGGCATAAATTTGACCTCTCATTTCCAAGAGAATATCCATGATTCTGCGAAAATCTGCTCCATTATCAGTCTGAGTACTTGCTTCGGCTCGATCTGATGGAGTAAATGCAGTCGACGGTAGATCAGCATAATCTCGCAGGATTGGCGATGAAGCTTCATGACCTTCCTCTGGAAATTGAGATGCATAAACGTCCTCAGGATCTACAGGTGAGTGACTGATTCCTTCACTTGCATCAGGATGTGAAGACATCACTCCTTTCTCCTGATCTCCCCCTATTTCCATGCCTACAGGTGGAGAAGAGATTTCCTCAGGATCTCCTTCTTCTCTTCTTTCTTCTTCTTCAGGTCTTTTTTCCTCTGCTTCTTGTTCTGCTTCTCTTTCTTCTTCTTCTCCTCTGCTTCTTTCGTCATTCATTCCGATTCTTTCTGTGGAACAGGACGACTTAAATTCTTCAAAACCATTGCAGAGATGGTGATGTCTTCGTCATCATCTTCATCTTCAACGAGGAGAGCTCTTCTTTTCTTTGATGAAGCAACCATGGGCTCCTTTCCTTTTCTTTTAGCAGCAGAAGAGAGTTGATGAGATTTTGCAGGAGTCTTCTCCTTGAATTTCTCCAATTCCTTGCTCAGTTCCTTCAGACGCATTTTGGTCACCATTTTCAGACCTACCACCATATGATCGCATGATCGAACACAAAAGATTTGCGGAGGTTGAATATTCAGATGTTTGAATAACTTCGTAACAAGGCTTGGGTAAGGGAGTTGACCTCTGTCCTTCATCACTGCTCTATACATGTGAAACATAACAGTATGAGGGAGAGAAAACTTCTTTCCACAGAGGATGGCATACATCAACTTTGCCTCAGAACTTGAAACATCAGTTTTAGAAGTTGATTTCGGCCGAAGGCAATTAATCACAATCTTGTGAAGCAAGATGTTGAATGCATTCATCCTTGAGTAGGTGATCTTCTCATCTGTTCTCCTGTCCTTCACCAATTCAAGTGTGGCTCGAGCAATGGAAACTTTGATTGGTTGATATCTGCCTCTCTCAACTTCTAACACATCTGCCAGCATGTCCATATCTACAACATAGTCTTGATCCTTAACGCTGAAAGAGAATCTATTCGCATCCAAAAAGCTAAGATTTGAATAGAAATATGCAGTTAATTCAGCATAAGCCTCAGTTGAGTCAGAGCAGTACTTTTCAAGTTGAAGAAAATTGAACTTTTCCCTCAAGTTCACTTTCACAGCATCCAGAAAATCAAAATCAACACTCCTAGGATTTATTACCCCACGCTTCAGCAATTTCGAGTATAGATCCTTCTGTTCCTTTGATCTGAACAAATCTCCCCTTTTTCCTTGAATTTCAGCCGCAATACCCATTTTCGGTTGAAATAGACTGAACAGATTGTCATCGTCATTCCCATCTACAAGGTTCGGCCCCCAGTCACGAGGATCACTTGGGATATTCGCAAGGGTTTCCTCAGCCACCCCTTTACGAGCAATTCCCAAACTTTCCATTTTCCGCAGAAAAATATATTCGTTCCCATATCCTTTGTCTTTAAGGAAGTCATCAACATAATTTAAAGGAGCACGAGTTCCTTTTAAGGCACGATATAGCTTGCAAATGAAAGCGGGCTTTTGAACTCTTATAGGGTCTGCATCCTCGATGATTTCTTCCTGTTGTTGATGATCAACGTCTTGAGGACTAGATGGTGGAGAATGACGCTGCTGAGAATGTTGTGGGCTCGCTTGCTGTTCTGGATTCTCTTCCTCCTTAGTAAGATCGAAGTGCGTAGGCCCCTCACTCATTTGCCGTGGTCCCCTGCTTGCGATTCTCGAAGACTTTCTCGAAGATGACATCTTTCTCAGTTTTTGGAAGATTCCTTGCTTGATTTTCTCAAGAAAGATGACAACTTTTTGAAGATTAATCAAAGAAGACAAATGGAAATGAAGGATCGATGCTTTCTAGGGTTTTTGAGAGTAAAATGAAGAGGAATCGACAGTGCACAATCGGTTAAAAAGAGGAATAAACGAATCGTCACAAAGGAAATAATTCAATGCCTTTTCAAAATAACTGTCTTCTTCCGCAAAAATAGCTATTTCAAAAATAACTTCCTTTTTGAAAATGAAACGATGCAATATTGTCGCGACCTCCCCGAAGCGGGTTGGACCACCTAAGGGTTCGGCTAATGGATTGTTAAGCCTAGACTTAACTCGGGCTCTCCCAAGCTCATACCAATTCGCGACTTAGGTTCAAGTTCTTAATATGCAAATGATTTTTATCATGGAGTCACCACTAATCTATTTTGGGTGGGTCGATTAGAAACCCAAGTAAAGTAACGGGAGAATTACTTCACTCCTACGAACCAGAGATTAAATGAGTTTGGGGACTTGATTACGCTAGATTTCTCTAACGCTCTTTCGGTACCTTTTCTTTTTTATTTGAAAAATATTTTTTGCAGGCAGCTTGAATTGATTTTTTATTTATCTTCCTAACATGTGAGGTGACCATGCGGGTGCGCAAACCACCAATTTAACACCCAATAAAGCGATGAATAAATTGCAGGACTTACCTTATAGCAACGAAAGCATCTGCAATGTTAAATCAGAATTCACATCAACAATCCTAAATATGATGTCTAACACGCAGTTTTTTTTACCCTTATTTTTTTATGAAAATCATGCAATATGCAATGCATCTAATCTAACATGAAATGGCTTGACAATGTGTTCTAAACTACATGACATGAGTAAAATATTTTTTCGTGTTTTCTTAATGAACATGCAATAATTAAATATGCAAATTAAAATGCCATAATTATAATGACGGGCAATTTTTGATTATATGAACCTAATTCTACATGACGTGCACATGATATTTCTACTCCTAAAAATGCAATTTATCCTACAACTTGAAACTAATTTATTTAAAGAAATTTTTTTTTTGTATTTTTCATGATATGCGAAATTAAGAAAAGTGCAAAAATCACCTAGCTAAATTAAAATTCCATCCAGTTTAAGCTTAGGATTAAGTCATGCTAAATCCTAATTTAAACTAAGACGTTATTTTAATCTATTCATTTCTAACCAAAGATACAAATTGATATAAACTTAAAATGAGACAGGCAATTCTATTCTAGAATGCATGATGATTTTTTATGAAAAGTTGTAATAAAAAACTACTAGAGTGAAAATTAAAGGGACATGTTATTTCTCCTAAAACATGCATTTTTTGAAAAACCTATTATGCAACCTACAAAAAAAAACTAGTATCCTAAATTAATTAATTTTTCTTTGGTTTTTTTTTTTTGTAAAAAATTGAAATCGAAAATCCTGTTCTAAATTGACACGTGCAAAAAAAACTAATATCCTAAATGCATTTTTTTTATTTTTTTTAGACAAAATAACTAAATATGCTAACCCTAGCCGTAATCTAACTCGCATTATATTTTTTTTTTTGAATATTTTTATGCAAAAACAAAAGTTAATTCAAATAACCTGATATCCAATCCAATCAAGATAAGATTAATACCCAAAATTGACGAACCATATCTCGCGCATGAGATCGGGTCGGTCAATTTTAAATTAAATCGCGAATCGAATCTCGGGCATGAGATTGAATTGTCGATTTTTGCAAGAGATTATGAGTCGGATTTCGGGCGCGAAAATCGGACTCCTAATCCCTAATTTGAGGGGTTATTTCACATTGGAACTTCAATCATGTGTTAATGAATAATCACACTAAAAATATATAAAAACGAACTATAAACTATATAAAAAAGTAAAGATAATAATAAATAAAAAAACTACCTAATGTTCCCCTTTTGTCTTTTTCTTTTTTTTGTTGTTGTTTTCTTCCTTTTCTTTTCCCACGCACGGCTTGCTCGTGGGTCTCCAAGGCGGCGCTCCGGCGAGGACCGGCCACAGGTGAATCAGCGTGGAGCGGCGGACCGGCGGCAGCAGCAGCAGGTCGCGGGTGGTGTGCTGCAGGCGTCGGGTCGCTGTTGGAGTGGCACGAGCGGAGTAGCAGGCAACTTCGCTCGAGGGAGGCAGATTTGGCTCGGGTCCGGCCTCGGCAGGGCTTCACGGGCCAGAGGTTGCGGTCGAGGTGGTTCGCGGCGGCAGGGACGCAGATCCGGCTCGGGTCGCACAAGGCGATGCAGCAAAGCGGTAAGGGTCAGCGGCTTCGCGGCTCCTGGGTAGACCAGACGAAGGCTAGCGGAGGTGCGAGGGTCTCGCTCGGTGGTCGAGTTGCTCGCGGGATCTGCAGCGGGAGAGGCACGGACCGGCGGAGAGGCTCGGAGGGAGCGGCGGCGTCGTGGACTGGCACTGGGTCGCGGCTTCATGGGGGCAAGGCAGCTGGGGCGTCGGGTTGTTTGGCTGCTGGTGCTCCGGCGAGTGCAGCGGCGCGGATGCGGGGGGGAGTGGCTCCGGCGTCACGAACTAGCGCGGATCGGAGATGAGGCGGAGCACGCGGATTGGCGGGATGGCGACGGCGCAGGGGTGCGGCGGCGCGGCGTCGTGGCTGGATCTCGAGTGGAGGGAGCGGTGGTTGGCTCGGAACTGGCGAGGTGGTGCAGCTAGGTGGAGTTTTGCTGCTGAAATCAAACGGTGTAGGAGCAGACACCGGTGGAAATGCAGGAGCGAAGAATTCTTGGAGAAGATGAACAGTGGGGGTCTTGTCCTTGCTTTTTTCTTTCTTTTTTTAATCTCCTCTCTCTCACGTCTCACTCTCTGCAGTCTCTCTCTCTCTGCTTTTTCCCTTTCTTTTTTAATCTCCTCCCCCTGACTTCATATTTTCTTTTTTTTTTTTTGCAGGTTCTCTCCACACTGGCTCTCTTTTTTAAATGGCTCTCACAATCCTCTCAAGGAAATTTTTTGTTCTCCCCCTACTGGCTCTCTTTTTTAAATGGCTTATTTATAGGCAACAGGTGAACAGGAGCAGCCGCAACTTTCCTTTGCTTGTTCAAGTTTGTTTCTTTTTTTTCAAATATGGTGGCCACCGCCTGATCTCTAGGGAGGAAAGTATTATAAGATGTTAGCCCATCTTTTTGCATGCGTCTGTGGAATTTTCACGTCCCCCATTCATGTGTGCATGTGCATGCATTAATGAGGAGAAGAAAAATGCACTTCTATGGATTCTTGTTTCTTCTATACGCTTGGGGCTTCTTATACGGCTACTTGTCCCTCCCTTCTATAGGATAGCCACAATTTTTGACTTTTCTTGTTTATTATTTGCTTCCTCCTTCAGCAAATTGCTCGTTTACTTCTTCTGACAACCCACACTTGAGAGAGAGAGAGAGCATATTATATAATATATCATGGGCTCATTTTGCCTCTCTGAGGCTCCTCACGTCCGCCGAATTCTTGCGCATGCATGTGCATGCATTAATGAGTGAGAGACAATGGACGTGTAGGAACTTCTTTCTTCTCCAGCCGATTTGCTCTCTAAGAAGGAGAGAATATTATAAAATTGTGAGCCCATCTTCTTGCAGACCTTCTCCGGAATTCTCGCGTGTGCAGTGGAGAATTTTTCTTTGGTTTCTTCACACTTGCGGCTTCTCTAGAATTTTCACGTCCTCCTTATTTTATCCATGCATGTGCATGCATTAATGAGGAAGAAACAATGGACGTGAAGAACTCTTCTTTCTTCTTTCTTTGACTTTCATTGTGTGTTTTTAGATTAGCAAGAGAGAGACCACCTTTTGTGCATGTAATCAACCACGAGCCACTACGTCTTGTTGTCTTTTGGTACCAATGCAAATGCAACTACATGAAATGCAATGTCACTAAATTTTTTTTTAATTTTTTTTTCATGCAACTAATTACTAAATGATTAGGTAAAATTTAGGTGTCAACAGCTGCCCCTCTTTGAAGGTGAGCTCACAGAGGTTGCATTCAAAGATAACATGATACCTAAATTTTGATTATGAACATGCAATGGATGATACTTTAGCGGGACTATTGTTTGTTTTGTTTTGTTTCGTTTTGTTTTGTTTTTTAATGCAATTTATATGATGCATGGAAATGCTAATGCCAGTGATAAAAGGAATTTACCTGGAATAACTTACCTTCGAGGAGGGTAGAGTAACTCGAGATAGTTGGTGTCACATATCCAGGACTCGTACCATTCTACGGTCACCTAGAATAGCAACATGACTTTACAAAGAGACTGCTTTCCAAGGACCCGTACCATTCTATGGTTGCCCAGGGTGGCATTGCTCGGTTGTGTCTAGGACCCGTACTATTCTACGGTCGCCTAAACGGGGATTCATTTTTTGAGACATCCAGATCCAGACTGAGATATCAAGAATTTGGGAACTTAACCAATAGACACTCAATGTTAGGTGAGATGAATATTGCATTAAGAGGATTCGAAATACCTAGATCCAGACTAAGGTATAACGAGAAAGATCGGAAAGCATTCATATCCAGAATGAAATGCTTAACGAAGAGTTTCGAGACATTCAGATCCAAACTGAGATGTCAAGAATTTGAGAACTTAACCAAATAAACACTCAATGTTAGGTGAGATGAATATTGGATTAAGAGGGTTCGAAATACCTAGATTCAGACTAAGGTACAACGAAAAAGATCAGAAAGCATTCATATCCAGAATGAAATGCTTAATGAACAGTTTTGAGACATCCAGATCCAGACTGAGATGTCAAAAATTTGGAAACTTAACCAATAGACACTCAATGTTAGGTGAGATGAATATTGGATTAAGAGGGTTCGAAATACCTAGATTCAGACTAAGGTACAACGAAAAAGATCAGAAAGCATTCATATCCAGAATGAAATGCTTAATGAACAGTTTTGAGACATCTAGATCCAAACTGAGATGTCAAAAATTTGGAAACTTAACCAATAGACACTCAATGTTAGGTGAGATGAATATTGGATTAAGAAGATTCGAAATACCTAGATCCAAACTAAGGTATAACGAAGAAGATCGAAAAACATTCACATCCAAAGTGAAATGTTCAACGAAGAGTTTTGAGACATCCAGATCCAGACTGAGATGTCAAGAATTTGTGAACTTAACCAATAAACACTCAATGTTAGGTGAGATGGATATTGGATTAAGAAGATTCGAAACACCTAGATCCAGACTAAGGTATGACGAAAAAGATCGAAAAGCGTTCACATCCAGAGTGAAATGCTTAACGAAGAGTTTTGATACATATATCAAGAATTTGGGAATACCTAGGGCAAACCTGGGATATTCGTGAGGGTCACTTACCTCTTGGTAGACAGCAATTTTGGAACATCGAGGATGTACTTCAAATATTCATGGAGGTTTCTCACCTCGAGGCTTCTGAAAGGCAACATAAATGTCAAGAGCTCTTGGGTCTTCAAGGAAACATTGCCTGTCAGACATGATTAGAGCAAAAATACATGCATTTGCCAAAGTAGTAAGCAATTCAGCACACTCCAAAATCCACTGAAGCTTTTATCCATTCCATCAAGATTTATGCATGATGGTTTTGCCATATTTGCACCACCAAATTTCCACTGGGGAGAATCATCGTTTAAGACAATTTTCACTCATGACATGGATTTTCAAGAATACCAAATGAGAGACTTTCAGTCAGAGAGGACTTTCACTCACTCTCATTAAGAAGGCTATTTTGTCCCGACCATTAATGTGGGATCACAGGAATCACTCCTTCTTACTTTCATCATGTCAATAAGGGTTCGAGTATTCTCGCAAACGATACGACCTTGTCAATCTGAGAGGTCTTTATCGGGATTGTAATGGAGGCTCGGTCAATGGCTCAACAAAGAGGGACTCTTCAAGTCAAGGCTAATGAAAGAACAATATTTCGCAATCACCTTCGGATTTACAAGTCAAGGAACCGGCGGAATGAGATAGAAATGGTCCTGCTCGCACTTCTTCGAGTGATGCTTTTAAGCATATGAATTCCTACGTTAATTTTGGTGCCCTAATCTGAAGAGACTTTGTGAGGGACGTAACGTAGGTTGAGTTCATGGGTTGAGAAGTGAATGAATCATTAGGCTCAACATGTGTATAGGGGAACGAGAATTGGTGATCATCTTGGCATTTTCACTAGTCTTCTTCTTCACCGTTGGGATTTTCCTCATAGGTACTATAAAGACTTGGCATTTGAGTTCTTTGAGTACCGCTCCATTGGGAATACACCCTTTTACAATTGATAATCACTTATCTTGACTCTTTCTTTCATTTTCTATGGGCATTGGCATTGCTTTTACCAGGCACACTGCTTTTTCATGCCCCCTTTTTTTTTATAATAACCACGTAATGCTTTATCATTTGGGTTCTTGAGGAGTTTTCATTTTTTGTCAGCACTCGGGATTTTGCTGCTTGAACATTTGCCTTTTGCCTTGCCCCGGTGTGGGGGATGATCACCAGTTGGGTTTAAATGAAACAAATTTACAGGCTCAAGGGGCTACGCAATGGATAAAGTGTGTAGGATAGAGAAAGAATTGCTCTTCATCATCCTAAGGCACTTGAATCATCATATGAATTCAATGTAATAGCAATACCTGAAGATTGATGCAAGTGAGAGCAAGAATATTCCTATCAAATTCCTCACCTCTTGATGTCGTCTTACCTCCAGCTTGCCCCAATGTGGGGGTGGTTCTTGACAGGGGTAATTTAAAAATTATTCACGTGTGCGGGCTCAAAAGGGTTTAAACAATGGATGATCGTAGTGTTTGGGATAGAGAATGAACCACCTCTCATCATTTCGATCATCGTACCTTTTGCGAGAAAACTCTTTACCTTAGAAATATGGAATTTCCTACACTCATCTCACCAGTATATGAGCAAGGGACTGTGTATAGGATAAGGCTTGCCTTTCATCATCCTGACATGTCTCATTTAGCATGTTCAATTCATTCCACATCATTCATTAACTTGATCGATGGTGACAATCCTCAGTGGAATTGGTAATTAAATAGGTAAAACTATCACGCAAAATTCTCCTTTGAAAGGTCACAAGTACTTCATGAACTCATTGGCTTTGAACACAAAGAGTTTACAACTCAAAAAGAAAGAAAAGGATTGATAAAAAAAAAAATTGTTTTGTGCGGCAAACTTGTTGCCATTTCCAGGGATCGAACCCTGGTCACTCTCGGACCTTTTCATTCCCCGTGCCACCAGGCCAAGGCGCTGGTGGTGTCCTCAGGGCATTTCCTTTTTTATTTAATTGAACTGACACTAGGTCAACACTTCTGATATACCGAATCAAATGAATTCAGGGCCTACTTCTCATCTCATTCAATCCATTCCCACACAATTCAATGAAGAAATAAGTACCTTCAATTCACAACAAATTCTTTCAAGGGTAATATTTCTTCACAGCATCAGAGTTAACTGGATTAGAAAACTCACGACCATTCATTTCTGTAAGGATTAAGGCACCTCCAGGGAGTACCCTCTTCACCATATACGGTCCGTTATAATTTGGAGCAAATTTGCCTCCAGGATCAGGAAAAATTGGCAACACCTTTCTTAGAACTAAATCATTCACTTTGAAGTGTCTCAGCCGTACCTTCCGATTGAAAGACTTGGCTACTCTTTGTTGATACGCCTGACCATGGCAAAGAGCTTTTAACCTTTTCTCATCAATCAGGTTCAACTGCTCGAACCTTTGTTGTGTCCATTCTGCCTCGGATAATTCCACTTGGGATAAGATTCTCAAAGAGGGGATTTCTACTTCCACAGGCAAGACTGCCTCCATGCCATAAACTAAGGAGAAAGGGGTTGCCCCAGTAGATGTTCAGATCGATGTCCGATACGCCATTAGAGCAAAGGGTAACCTGTCATGCCAATCTCGATAATTCTCGGCTGTCTTAGCCAGGATCTTCTTGATGTTCTTATTAGCTGCCTCAACAGCGCCATTCATTTGTGGGCGGTAAGGGGATGAATTCAAATGCCTGATTTTGAACTCACTGAACAACTCATCAACGAACTTGTTATTCAGGTTTGTCCCATTGTCAGTGACAATTGCTTCAGGGACACCATAACGAGCGATTATGTCATGCCTAATAAATTTCACCACGTTTCGAGCTGTGACATTAACATATGATGCGGCTTCAATCCACTTTGAAAAATAATCTATTGCCACCAATATAAATCGGTGCCCATTTGAAGCTTTGGGATTTATTGGGCCAATTACATCAATCCCCCACATTGAGAAAGGCCATGGCTCAGATAGCTGGTGCAACTCCGTTGGAGGAACATTTATTTTATCTCCATGAATTTGGCAACGATGGCAACTTCTGACATGCTGTATGCAGTCACTTTCCAGTGCAAGCCAATAGTAACCTAGTCTTATGATCTTCTTGGCTAACATGTGCCCATTCATGTGTGGGCCACAAACTCCTTCATGCACTTCTTGCATGATTTGGGTGGCTTCTGCTTCATCTACGCATCTCAATAAAACTGAATCATAAGATCTCTTGTATAAGTTCTTACCACTGACGAAGAACTTTGAGGCCATCTTCATTATGTACTTTCTATCGGCTGTAGTGCTCCCTTCAGGAAATTCCTGCTTTTGGATATAGTTCATGATGTCACAATACCATGGCTTCTTATCAGGCTCTTCATTCACGGCCATGCAATAAGAAGGTTTGGCTAGAACCTCAATTTTCAAAGGTTCAACTTCCAAACCATCAGTAACTTGCAACATAGATGACAACGTTGCCAAGGCATCGGCGAACTGATTATGAGATCTAGCCAAGTAGTCAAATAAGATTTCATCGAACTCCTTCACCAACTCTTCGAGGTACTTATGATATGGCAGTAATTTGGCATCCCTGGTCTTCCATTCACCTACAGTCTGGAGTATGATCAGTGCAGAATCTCCATATACTTTCAATTTGGCCAGTCCCATTTCAATTGCGGCCTGAAGTCCGAGAATACAAGCTTCGTATTCAGCAATATTGTTAGTGCATGGGAATATTAATTTCGCGGCTACTGGGAAGTGTTGTCCGTCTGGGGATATTAATACTGCCCCAGTACCAGAACCGGACAAGTTTACAGCTCCATCAAAGAACATAGACCATGCATCTTCACTTACGGCCAAAATACGATCATCCAAAAGACAATCATCATCATTCAAGTTTCTAGGATTCTCAGCCAATATATCAGCAATTACTCGGCCTTTAACTGATTTTTGTGGCATGAACTGTACGTCGAATTCCGAAATCAAGACCTGCCATTTGGCTAGCTTACCCACCAAAGCTGGTTGGTTAAATAAATACTTGATGGGATCGTTCTCAGTTACGAGAAATGTCTGGTAATGCAAGGTGTACTGTCGCAGTCTATGCAATACCCATACTAACGCAGCACAAGTTTTTTTAGTATCAGAATATTTTAGCTCCGAGACAGTGAACTTTTTACTGAGGTAATAAATGGCTCGTTCCTTCTGATCCACGGGACTTTTCTGGGCTAGCATCGCGCCGAGTGACTCACTATGGATTGTGAGGTACAAAATCAAAGGATGCCCCGATATTGGTGGGACAAGAACTGGCGGATTCATCAAATATTGCTTCAGCTTGTTGAACGCCTCTTGACATTCATCATTCCACTCAATTGGTACGTTTTTCCTCAAGAGTTTGAAGAATGGCTTAGCGGTCTCTGAGAGTTGGGAAATGAATCGTGCAATGTAATTCAGTCTCCCTAGGAGACTCCAGACCTCCTTCACTGTCGACGGAGGTTGCAACTCACATATTGCCTTGGCTTTAGATGGGTCAATTTCGATCCCTTTGCTACTCACCATAAACCCAAGTAATTTTCCTGATGCTGCCCCGAACACGCACTTGGTAGGATTTAAACGGAGTTTGAATTCACGAAGCCGATCAAATAACTTCTTGAGGGTTTCAACATGACTTTTCCCAGGTCGGGTTTTTGCAATCATATCGTCGACATATACCTCGATTTCTTCATGCATCATGTCATGGAACAAAGTAACCATGGCTCGTTGGTAAGTTGCCCTTGCATTTTTGAGTCCGAAAGGCATGACCTTATAATGAAAGGTTCCCCACGGGGTGATAAATGCTGTCTTCTCTTTATCTTCATCTTTCATTCTTATCTGGTTGTAGCCAGAAAAACCATCCATGAAAGAGAATAATTCAAATCCAGCAGTACTATCCACGAGAACATCGATATGTGGTAATGGGAAGTCGTCCTTTGGGCTGGCCTTATTCAAATCCCGATAATCAACACACACTCAGACTCGACCGTCTTTCTTCATGACCGGTACTATGTTGGCCACCCATTCAGGGTATTGCGAGACTTCGATGAATCCCACTTTGAGGAGTTTCATTACTTCCTCTTCTATCTTCTTCGAGAGCTCCGGTTTAGTCCTCCGAAGCTTCTGCTTCTTAGGGCGCATGTCTGGATTGGTGGGCAAACAGTGTTCCACAATTGACGGATCTAAACCTGGCATATCAGCATACGTCCAGGCAAAGATATCATGATATTCTTTCAACAATTGAGTCAGGTGCTCGGCCTCATCTTTGGGAAGATTTGCCCCAATCTTTATTTCTTTAGGATCCTCGTCATCACTCAAATTGATGGTGACGGTTTGCTCGGAGGTGAGAACTTTGGGTTTTTCATGGTGCTTCCAACTTTGTTGTACTTCAATGGAGTCACCATTTGGATCATCAAGGTCATCATTGTCATCACACATGGCATTGGATTGGACCATTTTCACCTCCTTGCCTGCCATAAGGCTGCTCCTGAGACATAAAGTGGATAGTTCAGAAAGACAAACAGGGCTAAACGGCATGGACTTCTTATCTATTTTTTTTTTAATCTTTTTTTTCGATTTTTCAAATTATTTTAAAAAAATTGGCAAAACATTTTGGAAAAGCTTTTTGTCGCGAGGAAGCATGATGAAGCCCAGGCCTCAGAATTCTCCTTGGATTTTTCTTTTCTTTCATCGGTTGGATATCATCAACGGGCTGGTTTGGTATACCCCATCATGCCCTCAAAATAAAGTTTGTAATTGTAATTGATATTCATCAACCAAATTACATTTATTGGATTGAAAAGTACGGCAATCAAAGTGAAATGAAACCCTAACAATCAAACCCTAGCGAACATCAATTCCTGACAAACGGCATGCAAAATACAATAAGCAAACCCTAGAAAACATCAAATCCTAAAAGCGATAAGATTCCCACGCAGGGGAGTGCAGAAAAGTAAATGTGTTACTCTTGTGGGCTAGCACCCGTTTCCTCCGAAGCTTCTTCGTCAATGGCACCTATAAGGAGATCATCGAATAGGGTCGTGATCCCTTCCATCCCATTATCTGGATCCTCTGTCTTTGAAGTTGTCGGGTCATCCATGCTTCTCCATCCATTGGGCATGATACCTCGGGTGGGGGTCACTCCTCCTTCATCATGCATCATTCTAGCAGGGCCGGGGAATGTCTCGCGGATATCGAGGAGTAATGAGTTTTTCCTCTCTTGTTCATGTGCTCCGGCTGAACGAGACCTTCGAGGGGCTTCAATAGGATTCCGAATACCCTGCTCTCTTCTACCAAGTCCACGGCCAGGAATAAAGCGATTTCCAACCATCACTCTTGCTACCATAACTGCTGCATTTGACACATCAGGGGTGGGTGCTGTCGACCCTCGAGATGCATGAATAGTGGAGACAAGTTCGAACGATTGGTAGCTTGACTCCTCCCTACGCTCCGGCTCGATATAGGGGATTGCCGTCTCATGATAGATCCGATGATCCTCCTCGCCATGAACAATGACTAACTTTCCTTCAACAACAAATTTCACGCGTTGGTGGAGACTTGATGGCACAGCTCCTGCAGTATGAATCCAGGGACGGCCTAATAGGAAATTGAATGCTGTAAGAATGTCCATCACCTGGAAAAGGACGTTGAACATCACCGGTCCTATTTGCAGTTCAAGGTGGGTCTCCCCTATAACCTCCTTTCTCGTACCATCAAAAGCTCGGACGGAGGTCTTTGCAGCATTTATTTTTGAAGGATCTATTTTAAGGCGGTGAAGAGTCGCCAATGGACAGATATTCAAGGCAGACCCATTGTGAATGAGTACTAGGGCCACATGGGAAGCCTTACACTTGACGGATATATATAATGCCTTAGTATGTCCCCTCCCCTCAAGAGGGAATTCTTCATCGGAAAAGGCTATTAAATCCTTAAGAAGAATTGACCCTACAAATTCCTCCAACCTGTTTACCTCGATCGTCTCTGGTACATGAACTTCGCTTAGAACCTTCATTAGAGACTTTTGATGTGTAGGAGATGTTTGCAAAAGTTCGAGTAAAGAGATCTGAGCAGGCAATTTCCGCAACTGGTCGACCACGTTATACTCACTTGCTTTGATTATAGCCAGAAATTCTTTGGCCTCTTCGTCAGTAACTGGCTTTGCAGGTTGGGCATTAGCTTGAGCATAGGTCCGACCAGACCTGGTAATCAGGTCAACATCTAGCTCGTATGACCATGGGACTGCTTTATTATCCTTGTACTCGTACAGCTGGGGCATCTCAATAATTATTTCTTCATCAGTTGAAGGGACTTCCACTATCAGTCCTTCATGGTCAGAGGCATCCTCAAGTGGGGGCATGTCCTCGATCAATGGATCTGGTTCACTCTTTTCGGCACTTAGCTTAGCAAATTCCTTCTCCCAATCAATGATGACTTCGGAGATAGTTGACACTATTCCAGCTTGGTCAGCATACACGATCATGCCAGCCTTAACCATTTCCTGAACCCTTTCCTTCATGGTAGGCAAAGGAGGATTCTCATCTATCCGATAGTAACCAACTCTGACTAATCCCCTATAGATATCTTTGATAGACACGTTCAAGTTCATCTTTTTGCCAGCATTGAACTCAAAGATTGCATTCACGTTTCCCTGATGTTCCGGCAATGGATTCTTCTAGACATTTGGTTGGGTGGTACGGAAGGAAAATGCCTTAGTATCCAACAAATTTTGGATCTTGTGCTTCAAAGTCAAACATTCATCAGTTGAATGGCCAACCTCTCCCATATGATACTCACATTTTTTGGAGGGATTATAGTTGGAGAACTTTTCAGCATTGGGTCGCTTTGGTTCATGGGAGATCAATCCCTTCTTTTGGAGTATCGGCAAGACCTGAGATAGAGGGCCAGGAAGAGGAGAGAACTGCCTTTTGGTGAATTGCCGCTGTGCAGGCACTCGGCCTCCATCTTGCTGATTCCCAGGGATACGAACCATCGGAGGCTTACTAGGGGCTGGTTGCGCATATGCAACATTGACTTCAGTGATCGGTTCTTTATCCTTTTTCATGGTGAACCTTTTGCCTTGATGAGTCGGTTCATTGAACCATCCATCCCTTAGCCCCATTTCGATCTGTTCACCCACTGGGATAAGTTGGTTGAAGTTCTCAACGTATGTGCTAGCCATCCGGTTACGGAACTCATACGGGAGAGTCTTGACGAACAACTTCATCAACTCCTTGTTTGTAGGCTCAGGAGTGACTTGAGCTGCCAAGTTTCGCCACCTTACAGCATACTCCTTAAATGACTCATTTTTCTTCTTCTCCATCCGCTCAAGATCCTCTCGGGAAGGTGCAATGTCCATGTTGAACTTATATTGCTTTAGGAAAGCGTCAGCCACATCATTCTAGGTGTCGAGAAGGTTTACATTTTTCATTATGTACCAGTTGAGTGCGGGCCCAGTCAAGCTTGCATGAAACGATTGGATCATGAGAGGCTCGTTCTTGACGTATTGGGCCATGCGTACATGGTACATTTGCAAATGAGCTTTTGGGCAAGAAGTACCGTCGTATTTCTCAAACTCCGGCATCTTAAACTTCTTCGGCATTTTGACCTTCTCGTAAACCGACAAGTCAAACGGGAGTGAATTCCGCGACTCTTGCAATTGTTTTAGTTTCTCTTCAAGTTTGGCGAAGCGTTCATCTTGCTCCGCCTTAGGGACAGTGTTGGGCTTAGCTTTTTCGGCAGTGACGAACAGTGGGTCATCCTCCAGCTCAGGCATGTCGTCATCACCCATTTGGACCTTGTCTGTCTGCTTTGGGACTACTATCTCGGGGAGAGCGGGTGCAAGAGTCTGATTCACTTGGAGGGATTGCATTTGATCTGTCATAAGTTGCATAGAAGTGAGCAACTACTGGAGTTGGTTTTCCATAGCGGTCATACAATCACGCATTTCGGTTTGGTCGGCCATTTTTGCTCTTGATCGTGTAATGATAGGCGAACGTGAAGGATCCGTTATCACCTAATTTGAAGAAACGGACAAAAATAAGTATCTCATATGAAATACACCGGTCCATGGCAATGGTCTAAAACTGTTATTCACTAATGGAGTTTTTGACAATTCTAACAAAATAGAAGCAAGATTGATTCAAGTACTTCATTAATGAAATAGAAGCTCGAAATGCCCTAAACAAAAAACTAGGAAAGTAAATGACTCAACTTTCTAAACATTAATCTAAAAATGGAAACAACAAGATAGATTCAAACACTTCATCTAGCTTGATCAATATACACTCGGGACACCACTCGGCGCAATCGCTTATTCTCCTCTTGAGCTTTTTCAGCAACCCTTTTGAGGCGTTTATTCTCAGCGCGGTTGGTGATCTTCAGCGGCACCTTTGGTATCTTTGGAAGTAACTCCTCTGGAATCTTGTGTTGTTGAATGTACTTAATTGATGCATAGTACTTCATTTCCTTGCCCTGCAACTCCTCCTCGGGCCACTTGAGTTTTCGTGGCTGGCACATATCCCACATTGATTTAATTGTGAGAATGAAATCTTCATGGCCTCGGTCTCCATCAACGAAGTTGGCTTGGAGTGGATTTGCTTGCAATGCCAGGGGAAGCTCTTGCACAACTTGATACTGACGGATCACTCTAGTTGGATAGTACTTCGTTGCTCCGGTGAATCCCAGTAGAGGGATTGGGCCAACACCTCCACATGAAAGTCTCGCCACACGAACTTGGAACCACTTAGCATGCCATAGGAAACCCTTGGAAGTTGGTTTTTTCATGAAAGCTAGCCACCTAGAATAATGGTAATCTGGTGCATGTTTTTGGTTATTCTCAAATCTCATAATAGGGTGATTAGAGTTATTAACATCAAGTATAGTCATTGAAACACCAAACCCTTTTATATGAGAAAGAAACCAAATTTGTAAAAGCTCAGGAGAGGAATGGAAGGTCTTATCACCGCTTCCTTTAAATCGAGTGAGGGAAAGAAAAGTTTCAGCCAAAATAGTGTTTACGAAATTTTTTCCTCCCAACACTTGTTCAACTAAGTGAGCCATCAAAGGGTTAATAGCATTCTTGCAATGAGGAAAAAGTATGAACCCAAAGAAGGCTAAAAGGAAAACCCTTCGCATTTGAAATGAATTGCCATTTTCAAAACATTCTTTTAGAAAAGATAAATGACATGCATTGCGGTGAGCTTTTAAAACCTTTCTTACATTGTCCTCCTTAATTCTCAGAAAATCGGATAAGGCTACAACGGGGTCTATTCCGATAGGTGGACTAATTAATTCAGCTTTCAAAGGTTTCCTTATGGCAATGCTATACTCTTCCAAGGTGGGCGTGAGTTCATGCTTATCGCCGAAGATGAAAGTAGAAGTCTCGGGGCACCAACAATGAGCAAGTGCTTGGATGAGGCTGCCGTGGATGTTGATACGTAGCAATGGAAGTAGTCGACTAATGTGTGACTCTACGAATTGACGGCCAGCTTGGTCTAACTTGTCCCACCATGCGCTAAGCTCTTCCTTTGGAGGGAGAATAATTCGAATGTCCGGTATTCCCATTGTATATTGATTAAGACTCAGGACAATCCTAATGCCATGGACCGACCAAATAATATAACAAAGTAAGTAGATTGCAAGAGTTCGAATTTAGAAGACTTACTTTACCAATAAACAAAAGGCAATCACATAGACATGCGCATGGTAAGTGGCTCGATTTCTAATCTATCAGGCTTAACAAAGTGAAGCCACAAGAATGATCAGACTAGCCGCGAGCGTGCGAACTAAGTCGGGTCCTCATGACTTCGGCTTGGTCAAAGAGCCGTCCTGGGTTGCGGGCATGCGAACCGAGGTGGGTACTCTTGACACCAGAAAAGAAACTTCGGGATTGAGATGGGCGACTCGTACCACGGGCATGCGGTCGAAGTGGTATCCATCTCAATACCATCCTAGATGATCCTATGCGGCCCAGGTCCGGCGGCGGTTATGTGTGCAATAGTGTAGTGTAAATGCATAGGCATGCGTAACAGTTTATATCAAACAACGCTTCATTCATGAAAATAAACCATACATTCCTACACCTCCCTGCAAAACAAAGGTCAGCAAACACTTCCCCTTATACCTCCCATCCTGCAAAAACATTTAACACCTTAAATGTTAGGGGCGTACCTGGAATCCTCGCTGCCAAACAAAAACATTTTTCAAAAAAAAAAGAAGAAAAAGTGGCCTAAGTCCGCTAAGAGTTTTAACTCAAGTCCCCAGTGGAGTCGCCAAGCTGTCGCGACCTCCCCGAAGTGGGTTGGACCACCTAAGGGTTCGGCTAATGGATTGTTAAGCCTAGACTTAACTCGGGCTCTCCCAAGCTCATACCAATTCGCGACTTAGGTTCAAGTTCTTAATATGCAAATGATTTTTATCATGGAGTCGCCACTAATCTATTTTGGGTGGGTCGATTAGAAACCCAAGTAAAGTAACGGGAGAATTACTTCACTCCTACGAACCAGAGATTAAATGAGTTCGGGGACTTGATTATGCTAGATTTCTCTAACGCTCTTTCGGTACCTTTTCTTTTTTATTTGAAAAATATTTTTTGCAGGCAGCTTGAATTGATTTTTTATTTATCTTCCTAACATGTGAGGTGACCATGCGGGTGCGCAAACCACCAATTTAACACCCAATAAAGTGATGAATAAATTGCAGGACTTACCTTATAGCAACGAAAGCATCTGCAATGTTAAATCAGAATTCACATCAACAATCCTAAATATGATGTCTAACACGCAGTTTTTTTTACCCTTATTTTTTTTATGAAAATCATGCAATATGCAATGCATCTAATCTAACATGAAATGGCTTGACAATGTGTTCTAAACTACATGACATGAGTAAAATATTTTTTCGTGTTTTCTTAATGAACATGCAATAATTAAATATGCAAATTAAAATGCCATAATTATAATGACGGGCAATTTTTGATTATATGAACCTAATTCTACATGACGTGCACATGATATTTCTACTCCTAAAAATGCAATTTATCCTACAACTTGAAACTAATTTATTTAAAGAAATTTTTTTTTTGTATTTTTCATGATATGCGAAATTAAGAAAAGTGCAAAAATCACCTAGCTAAATTAAAATTCCATCCAGTTTAAGCTTAGGATTAAGTCATGCTAAATCCTAATTTAAACTAAGACGTTATTTTAATCTATTCATTTCTAACCAAAGATACAAATTGATATAAACTTAAAATGAGACAGGCAATTCTATTCTAGAATGCATGATGATTTTTTATGAAAAGTTGTAATAAAAAACTACTAGAGTGAAAATTAAAGGGACATGTTATTTCTCCTAAAACATGCATTTTTTGAAAAACCTATTATGCAACCTACAAAAAAAAACTAGTATCCTAAATTAATTAATTTTTCTTTGGTTTTTTTTTTTTGTAAAAAATTGAAATCGAAAATCCTGTTCTAAATTGACACGTGCAAAAAAAACTAATATCCTAAATGCATTTTTTTTATTTTTTTTAGACAAAATAACTAAATATGCTAACCCTAGCCGTAATCTAACTCGCATTATATTTTTTTTTTTGAATATTTTTATGCAAAAACAAAAGTTAATTCAAATAACCTGATATCCAATCCAATCAAGATAAGATTAATACCCAAAATTGACGAACCATATCTCGCGCATGAGATCGGGTCGGTCAATTTTAAATTAAATCGCGAATCGAATCTCGGGCATGAGATTGAATTGTCGATTTTTGCAAGAGATTATGAGTCGGATTTCGGGCGCGAAAATCGGACTCCTAATCCCTAATTTGAGGGGTTATTTCACATTGGAACTTCAATCATGTGTTAATGAATAATCACACTAAAAATATATAAAAACGAACTATAAACTATATAAAAAAGTAAAGATAATAATAAATAAAAAAACTACCTAATGTTCCCCTTTTGTCTTTTTTTTTTTTCTTCTTTTTCTTTTCCCACGCACGGCTTGCTCGTGGGTCTCCAAGGCGGCGCTCCAGCGAGGACCGGCCACAGGTGAATCGGCGTGGAGCGGCGGACCGGCGGCAGCAGTAGCAGGTCGCAGGTGGTGTGCTGCAGGCGTCAGGTCGCTGTTGGAGTGGCACGAGCGGAGCAGCAGGCAACTTCGCTCGGGGGAGGCAGATCTGGCTCAGGTCCGGCCTCGGCAAGGCTTCAACGGGCCAGAGGTTGCGGTCGAGGTGGTTCGCGGCGGCAGGGACGCAGATCCGGCTCGGGTCGCACAAGGCGATGCAGCAAAGCGGTAAGGGTCAGCGGCTTCGCGGCTCCTGGGTAGACCAGACGAAGGCTGGCGGAGGTGCGAGGGTCTCGCTCGGTGGTCGAGTCGCTCGCGGGATCTGCAGCGGGGGAGGCACGGACCGGCGGAGAGGCTCGGAGGGAGCGGCGGAGTCGTGGACCGGCACTGGGTCGCGGCTTCACGAGGGCAAGGCAGCTGGGGCGTCGGGTTGTTCGGCTGCTGGTGCTCCGGCGAGTGCAGCGACGCGGATGCGGGGGGGAGTGGCTCCGGCGTCACGAACTAGCGCGGATCGGAGATGAGGCGGAGCACGCGGATTGGCGGGATGGCGACGGCGCAGGGGTGCGGCGGCGCGGCGTCGTGGCTGGATCTCGAGTGGAGGGAGCGGTGGTTGGCTCGGAACTGGCGAGGTGGTGCAGCTAGGTGGAGTTTTGCTGCTGAAATCAAACGGTGTAGGAGCAGACACCGGTGGAAATGCAGGAGCGAAGAATTCTTGGAGAAGATGAACAGTGGGGGTCTTGTCCTTGCTTTTTTCTTTCTTTTTTTAATCTCCTCTCTCTCACGTCTCACTCTCTGCAGTCTCTCTCTCTCTGCTTTTTCCCTTTCTTTTTTAATCTCCTCCCCCTGACTTCATATTTTCTTCTTTTTTTTTTGCAGGTTCTCTCCACACTGGCTCTCTTTTTTAAATGGCTCTCACAATCCTCTCAAGGAAATTTTTTGTTCTCCCCCTACTGGCTCTCTTTTTTAAATGGCTTATTTATAGGCAACAGGTGAACAGGAGCAGCCGCAACTTTCCTTTGCTTGTTCAAGTTTGTTTCTTTTTTTTCAAATATGGTGGCCACCACCTGATCTCTAGGGAGGAAAGTATTATAAAATGTCAGCCCATCTTTTTGCATGCGTCTGTGGAATTTTCACGTCCCCCATTCATGTGTGCATGTGCATGCATTAATGAGGGGAAGAAAATGCACGTCCATGGATTCTTCTTTCTTCTGCATGCTTGGGGCTTCTTATACGGCTACTTGTCCCTCCCTTCTATAGGATAGCCACAATTTTTGACTTTTCTTGTTTATTATTTGCTTCCTCCTTCAGCAAATTGCTCGTTTACTTCTTCTGACAACCCACACTTGAGAGAGAGAGAGAGCATATTATATAATATATCATGGGCTCATTTTGCCTCTCTGAGGCTCCTCACGTCCGCCGAATTCTTGCGCATGCATGTGCATGCATTAATGAGTGAGAGACAATGGACGTGTAGGAACTTCTTTCTTCTCCAGCCGATTTGCTCTCTAAGAAGGAGAGAATATTATAAAATTGTGAGCCCATCTTCTTGCAAACCTTCTCCGGAATTCTCGCGTGTGCAGTGGAGAATTTTCTTTGGTTTCTTCACGCTTGCAGCTTCTCTAGAATTTTCACGTCCTCCTTATTTTATCCATGCATGTGCATGCATTAATGAGGAAGAAACAATGGACGTGAAGAACTCTTCTTTCTTCTTTCTTTGACTTTCATTGTGTGTTTTCAGATTAGCAAGAGAGAGACCACCTTTTGTGCATGTAATCAACCACGAGCCGCTACGTCTTGTTGTCTTTTGGTACCAATGCAAATGCAACTACATGAAATGCAATGTCACTAAATTTTTTTTTAATTTTTTTTTCATGCAACTAATTACTAAATGATTAGGTAAAATTTAGGTGTCAACAAATATTTTTGTCGATTAAATATAGCAATAATTAAACACAGTCTAACGATCGTACCTTTTCAAAATTAGAGAGAGAAAGACTTACAGTCTGACGGTCGTGCCAAGACTGTCTTTCAGATAAAGTCTTGTAAGTCTGAGTCTGAGAGTCTTTAGACTTTGATATCCTCATATCTCAAAATGTTGAGTCTGGAGCGTATAGATTTAAATTGATTTTTCTCCAAAGGCTTTGTGAATATATCCGCTAGTTGATCCTTTGAGTCAACAAATTGGATTGAAACATCTCCATTTTGAATATGGTCTCTAATAAAGTGATGTCGAATCTCTATGTGCTTTGCTCTTGAGTGGAGAATTGGATTTTTGGTGAGGTTGATCGCGCTAGTGTTGTCGCAATTAATCTTCGTGCATGAGTCTTCAATTTCAAAGTCTCTTAGCTGTTGTTTTATCCACAGAATTTGCGAACAGCAGCTTCCAAGAGCTACATACTCTGCTTCTGTTGTTGAAAGAGACACAGTGCTTTGTTTCCTTGAAAACCAAGACACTGTCCTGCTTCCAAGCAACTGGCAAGTTCCTGAAGTGCTTTTTCTATCAACTCTGCAACCGGCCGGATCTGCGTCTGAATATCTAAAAAGATTAAAGTCTCCCTTCTTATGATACCAAAGACCGATGCTTGATGATGAAGCAACGTATTTAATGATGCGTTTTGCAGCACTGAGATGAGATTCTCTAGGATCTGATTGAAACCTAGCACAGATGCAAACACTCAACAAAATGTCAGGTCTAGACGCAGTAAGATAAAGAAGAGATCCGATGATACTCCTGTACAGCTTTTGATCGACTTTCTTCCCTTCTTCATCTTTGTCTATCTTCAAGGTACTTGACATTGGTGTGTCAGCCTTTTTGCAATTACTCAGGTCGAACTTTTTGACTAGATCATTTGCATACTTTTCTTAATGAATAAAAGTTCCATCCTCCAATTGTTTTATTTGAAGTCCAAGAAGGAATGTTAATTCTCCCATCATACTCATTTCAAACTTATCCTGCATAGACTTAGAAAATTTCTTGCACAGACTTTCATTAGTGGATCCAAAAATGATATCATCGACATATATTTGAACAAGCAAGAAACTTTTGTTTTCATTTTTGATAAATAAGGTCGTATCTACTTTACCTTTGACAAACCCATTTTGTATTAGGAACTTACTTAATCTGTCGTACCAAGCCCGAGGTGCTTGCTTTAAACCATACAAAGCCTTTTTCAGTCTGAAGACTGAGTTTGGCTTCTTTGGGTCTTCAAACCCTGGTGGTTGTTCCACATAAACTTCCTCATGGATAAATCCATTTAGAAAGGCGCTTTTGACGTCCATTTTGAATAACCTGAAATTCTTATAACAAGCAAACGCAAGTAATAGACGAATAGCTTCTAACCTTGCTACAGGAGCGTAAGTCTCATCATAGTCTATTCCTTCTTCTTGCGTATATCCCTTGGCCACAAGTCTTGCTTTATTTCGTACGACTTTTCCTTTCTCGTTCATCTTGTTTCTGAACACCCATTTAGCTCCAATAACAGCTTTACCTTTTGGTTTGGATGTCAATTCCCAGACATCATTAATGCTGAATTGTCTGAGCTCTTCTTGCATAGCTTCAATCCAGCTTTTATCAGATAAAGCTTCTTCTATGCTCTTTGGTTCAATTTTAGAAACGAGTGCCACAGCACTAGACTCTTCTCGCCTTTTGGATCTGGTGCGAATTCCTTCATTAATTTCGCCAATTATAAGATCTTTGGGATGACTGGACTTATGCTTCCAGTTACTTGTTGATTTGTCTGATTGATGATCTCTTTCTTTATTTGGGTCTCCATTAACAACCCGATGCTAGTTTTCCAGAGTCTGAGATGCTTCTTGAGTTGTAGACTTTGGAGGGTCTGGAGCAGGTTCAGACTCTTCTTGATGAGTCTGACTTGATTCATCTTGCGATGAGTCTTGAAATTTGACATTCATTGACTCCTCCACAGACTGGCTCTTCTTGTTATAGACTCTGTAGGCTTTGCTTGATGTAGAATATCCAAGGAAGATACCTTCATCTGATCTTTCTTCAAACTTACCAACTCGATCTTTTGCATTTTTCAATATAAAACATTTACAACCAAATACATGAAAGTATGAAACAATAGGCTTCTTTTATTTGAATATCTCATAAAGGGGTTTTCTTTAGAATAGGTCTTAAGAAGACTCTATTAATGATATAGCTTGCTGTTGAAACAGCTTCAGCCCAAAATCGAGAAGAAATTTTACTTTCAATTAGAAGAGTTCTAGCCATTTCTTGAAGAAATCTGTTCTTTCTTTCCACAACTCCATTTTGCTGAGGAGTATATGGAGAGGAGAACACATGCTTAAAGCCAGATTCATCACAGAATTTTGTAAATCTTGATTTTCAAATTCACCTCCATGATCTGTTCTTATACTAGAGATAACACATCCTTTTTCATTTTGAACCTTTTTAGCAAATTTTTCAAAATATGAGAAGGTTTCAGACTTACTTGCAAGGAAATATACCCAAGTAAAATGAGATTAATCATCAACAATTACTAGGCAATACTTCTTACCCCCAATACTCTGAGTTCTGGTTGGTCCGAAGAGATCCATATGCAGCAACTGTAGTACATGATTAGTAGAGACATGATTTATTGGCTTAAATGAATTTCTTACCTGTTTTCCCAGAATACATGGTGTGCATGAATCAATCTTTTGGTATGGCAATTTGGGTAGACCTCGAACAAGCTGCTTTGATGAGATTTTGGCTAATTGCTTCATGTTGACATGACCAAGCTTTTTGTGCCATAAGGTTGCTTCATCTTGAATTGAGATAAGGCATTGCGATTCATTTGGTTTCACATCCAGACGAAAAGATATTTCCATGTCTTCGACCCATGAAAGATTGAGTAGAGTCTTTACTGATTCCAGAACATGTTCCTTCTTGAAAGAAGATCTTGAAACCAGTATCACACAGTTGACTAATGCTGAGAAGATTGTAATTGAGTCCTTCTACTAAGGAAACATTACTTATTGTGAGAGTTCCGATTTTCACGGTTCCAAATCCCACAATACTTCCTTTGTTGTTTCCTCCAAATGAAACTTTTCCACCATTTACTTGAGCAAGCTTTATAAAACAATTTAAGTCTCCTGTCATGTGTCTTGAGCATCCGCTGTCAAGATACCACTTTACCCGTTTCTTGACGGAGACCTGCATTTAAAATAAAGTCTCAAGCTTTCTTTGGTACCCAAATTTTCTTGGGTCCTTTGATGTTAGTGATATAAACAGTATTAGCCCATACTTTCTTAACAGGTTTCCATACCATAGGACACTCTTTTTCAAAGTGATCCGGACTGTTGCACTTTGAACATCTGAGAGCATTTCTACCTACAGGTTTTACAAAAACTTTCTTGAAATGATTTTTGTAAGCCTCTTTCGAGGGTCTTTTCTTAATTCTTTCTTTTACTTTAGGAAAATCAATCAAGGGAATTGTTTCTGCTGACATACCTAGACCAGACTTATTGAAGTAAGGTCTTTGAGCTGAAAGAATTTTTTCAAGTTTTTCAGACCCTATTGAAAATTTCTTTGAAGTATTTGATAAATCAGTTTTTAAAAGAGCATTTTCTTTTAAAAGATTATCTTCATTTTCTTTAAGAGTGGAAATAGTCAAGTCTAGACTTTTAACTCTTTCTACTAAAACATTTTCCATTTGTTTTAGAGCTGAGTTTTCCTTTTTCAGTTCAAAAATTCTTTTGAGAGAAGTCTTAAGACTAAAACACAGTTCATCAATGTATTTAGAAACTTTGACAGGAATTTTAAAATTACTTGCCTCAAATTCACTATCTGAGTCTGATCCAGAGTCTGATTCAGAGTCTGACTCTGATTGTGCCATCAGACATAGATTGGCATATTCATTATCACTTTCTTCACACTCTGTATCACTCCAGGTTTCGGCTTTGAGAGTTTTTCGAAATTTTTCAGCTTTTCCTCTTTTCTTCTTCAGAAGAGGACAGTTGGGTCTGATGTGTCCCTTTTTCTTGCATTCAAAGAGACTACATCTTTATTTGGTTCCTCATCATCAACAGACTTGGTCTGCTGTCTTTGAAAGCTTTGTTTCTTTGAGTTGAACTTTCTTCCTTTTCTATTCAGTTTTCTGAATCTTCTTATCATGAGAGTGAGCTCCTCATCGTCCATATCATCTTCGGAATCTGTATCATCATAATCATCATTTGATTTCAATGCAATAAATTTCTTACCTTTTGGATCTTCATCTTCATTGATCCGTTCCACTTCATAAGACTGAAGAGTTCTAATCAGCTCGTCGACAGATAGTGGCATAATTCTTTGCGTCTCTCTTATCGAAGTCTTTATGTGATTCCAATCCTTAGAGAGTCCACGCAGTAGCTTGTTTATCTTCATGGGATCAGAAATTTTTTGTCCTTGATTCTCAAGACCATTGACAATATCTGTAAAACGGCTAAACATGTCAGTTATAGATTCTCCTGGTTTCATTTTGAAGGCTTCATATTAACCGAGAAGAATATTAATCCTAGTTTCCTTCACTCGATCTGTTCCTTCATAGGAGATATGCAATCTGTCCCAGACTTCTTTTGCTGTAACACAAGAAGATATTCTATTATATTCAGTTGGTGACAAAGCACAATATAAAGAGTAAATTGCTTTTGCATCGAGTGCCTGTCTCTTGTTTATCTCTTCCTGAGTCATTCCGCTGGTCTCAACAGTTTCTTTCCCTCTTTCAGAGACTGATGCAGCTGTAGGAGTAATTCCTTTTTCTACAACGTCCCATTCCAGAGGATCCTTTGATCGTAGGAAAGCTTTCATCTTGTTTTTCCAGATGTTGTAATCCTTTCCATCAAAGTAGGGTGGTCTAGTATTGCTTTGCCCTTCCATCAGCCCTAGTGCTAGCATACTGGCCATGGATCTTTAACTCTGAAGTAAAACACTTCAAACAAAGTGAGTACACAGGCTCTGATACCAATTGAGATAGCTAGTATAAACACCTAGAGGGGGGTGAATAGGCGCACAAACAATTTGTCGAAATACGGAAGCAATTCTTAACAAAATGAAATACGATCGAGGTAGAGAGAGAGAGAATTGAACACAGGATTTATAGTGGTTCGGCTTATTCCAAGCCTACGTCCACTCTTCCGCACTGACAGCTACCGGCTGGATTTCACTATGATCAAAAGAGAAGTTACAGCACAGCTTTGCCTTGATTCCACAGTGTAGATGTTCTACCACACCTCCTCAAGGTTTCTCACAAATATAGACTCTCTTTTGTGTACAAGTTTTCGCTCAAGGGAATTGTCTAAATAAAAAGGAGCTTCAGACTTTGGAATTCATCTATCGCACACACCTCGAACAACTAAGAATGTCTTCCTTATATACTCCTTTATGCCATCATACCCGTTGGCACTTACCAAAGGAATTCCTCCAATCTATCCGTTGGACGGAATCAATTAGGAAGATTGTTTGAGCTATTAAAAGAACGTGTTGATAGCCCATCAATCCTGTTCGCCCATACAATCAGGATCTCGGTTTCCATAAGTAGAACCTTCCAATAATATTTAGACAATCATCGAATCTTCAATCATTGAATCAATCTTGATCAATCAAAGGATTCCGTTACGTCTTCTCCAGCCACGAGATCTTCTCCAGATGATAAGGTTAAATCCTGAACAAAATATCCAGTTCTGGATAACCTTTCTTCAACGGATTAGAGACTGTCAATGAGGATAGACTTTGAGTCTTGAGTCTGGCTGTCCGGAAGTCTTCAGACTTTAAATAACAGAGTCTGCAGACCTTCAGACTAGACTAATGGAAACGTTTTGTCAACTTCAAAACACTTCACGAGGATTTCTCCAATACACACTAATTAAGAATCAAGAGGACATAAAACCGCCCAGAGTACTCCACAGAAACTATCAAATAAATGAGCACGGGAAGATGTCATCTATGGATCATGTAATACAAAATACAAAGGGAAAAAGAAAAAAAAAATCTCCTCTTTATTCTCAAGGTTGTACTGTATAATACAGGCGCAATGGTTGTAATCCATAGCGGAAAAGTGAACAAGGCTGTCATTTCGTAGTCTAATGAAAGGATTAAAAGATACACAGAGAAAACATGCTCAGATAGGAAGAACATGAAGCAACCTATAACCAATTTTCAACTCTAAGAGAATAATAATAGACCCTAGTCAGCTATTATGCACAATTGACCTGATCAATAGTGACATATGCCAATGGCTTGAATCCAACAGTAGGCATTTGCAACCAAACCGAGTAACTGAATAGCCTATTGATGACTTCTGGTGCAAGACAAAAATATGGGTATTCTTTTCAACATGAATATGAGTAACTTTCTCAGCAGAGAAGCACCAAGTGAAACATGGAAGCATCCATCTGCATACCAGGATAGACAGAGATAGCAGATATAAGAGGACCATAGTCAGGTATAGCAGTGGTTCCTTTCCCAGCCCAATAGAATCGTATCTCCAGAGTGCCCTTGGTCACATTGGCAGGAAAACTTTTTTTGACCTCCTTCCGGGAAAATTATCAATTCAGTCCTAAACCTATTGCGTTTGTGCCAATTCAGTCCTAAACCTTTTAATTTGGCCAATTCAGTCCTAAACCTTTTGCATATTGTCCAATTCAGTCCTATTGACCGGAAAAATCTGATGTGGCCTACCTAGTCAGCGTCGGCCGTCCTACGTGGCACAGCCGGCGCGGACGCGGTCGCCGGAAAATAAAACGACGCCGTTTCCTTTAATTACAAAAAAAAAAAAAAGTAAAAAAGGAAAAGAAAAGAAGACTCACGAAGAAAACAAAAAAAAGAAAAAAAAACAAGGAAAGAAGAAGGCACGAAAGAAAAAGAAATGCTGTCGTCTCCCCTTCCATCAACTAAAGCCCTAATTGCTCATATCACAAACTCACGAACTCACGAAGAACTCACGAAGAACCCAGATCTGATCTCATCTTGCTTCAATCACGCTCGTCAACCGCAAAATCGTGAAGCCAAGACGACAATCATGAAGAAATCGAGTCCCCCTTTCACCCGACGTCTTCATCCATTGTAGTCTCAGGTTCGAACGTCCAAATCGTGAAGACCCCATTCGTTCATAACCTGATCGAGACCCGATTTGTCTACCACAAACTACAGCAAACACGAGCAAGTGTTGTGGTCCCCGTTTCCTTGTGTTGTCGGCAACATTGAGCAAAAGCAACAACTTTACGTGGTGGTCCCGAACTCAACGAAGAACAGCCAAAGGTATGTCGTCCTTCCCAAACCACAAACTCATGAAGAACCCAGATTGCTCTTGCTTTTTCTCTAGATCTAATCTCATCTTGCTTCAATCACGTTCGTCAACCACAAAATTGTCAAGTCGAGTCTTTACTGAGAATGTCGTCTTCCTCCCCTTCATGAACTAAACCCCAGATTACCCAAAGCCCCAATTTGAAGTCGGCCAAAATTGCGAACCCTAAAATCATGAAGATCTTGAATTTCTCTTAGATTTTCTCCCAGATTCGATCACTTCTTACAATTTCCCTCGAGCCGAGTTCTTCTTCTGTCGAATCAATAGTGGTCGAGTCTCCCATTTCACTCAATGCTTGCCCAACGCTCGCCCAACACCTTTGCACAAATTCGCTCATCCAATTTGCAAAGATTTGGAAACATGAATCTTGCCTTTTTTTTTCATGATTTGTGATTACTCAAATGAACTATTTGAAGAAGGTAATGTAGATTTACAGTTCATGCAATTTTGAAGTTTGGAAATATGAATCTTGCTTTATTGACAAACGAAACTTTTGCTTGCTGTTTCTTAGTATAACGGAGGTGGAGGAATGCAAATTGCACTCTCTTGGAGTTTTATTGTTCTGGGCTCTAACATGAGTGGATGAGATATGCATACCTTGGATTGCATATCTTTGACTGAAACTGTCGAAATGTCTTTTAGTATGCGTAGTAGCTTTTACTTGCAAATTCAAAGTACATGAATAAGTCACGGATTGCTCATTGCTAAAGCAGCAGGCATTTTTTTCAAAGATAAAATAGGTTGTAATATGGAGAGTCGATATTAAGGTTCCTTTTGATATATATTGGGAGTTCTCTTTCTCTATTTATACTTAATACTCCAAGTTCTGCTGAATGTTGTTTTAAGCACTATCTTGTTATATTCAAGTCTAGATTAGCCCTATCATTTGTTCCCCTACATTGTGCAATGTTGAATTGTTTGATAGATTATCTGAACTGTTTGATGCTGCATTTGTTCATCTTTTGCAATAGTTATAATGGGAGGTTATTAAGGCAATAACTATATTGTATTTAGTAGTAAGTGCTGCTCTGGTATATATGTCAACTGACTTTAATGGACTAGCTAAGGTCCTCATAGATATGTGCTTCTACAAAAGATAAGTGCACAATGTTATAAATGCAATACTTATTCTATCCTTATTATATCCCTCGCAGGTGGTAGAATCACAAGAGAAAAATGCGGTTGTAATTTTGAAAACATAAAAACGAGTTCAACGGGAATTGATAGTGAGGTGTCATCATAACAAGAGACCTGCGAATTCATGAAGAGATCCACAAATTCGTCACAATCGAGGACTTCAGTTCCTTCTACTGACAAAGATAATTCTGTGTTTTGCTATTGTGGTTTGAAATCTCCTTTGCGGACAGCTTGTACACAAGAGAATCAAGGAAGGAGATTTTATGGCTGCCCGAGATACAAAAGTGGGGGAAGTTGCGGATTTTTTATTTGGGTTGATGCGAAAATCCATCAACCAACAAGAAGTATGTCAAAAAATTTTCACCGAAGCAATGTCGAAGAAGAAACAATTCCAACCCATGATGAGGATGATGGTAGTTCAATGGATGTTGAAGTTAGAGCTCTCAAGGCACAATTGAAACGTGTGAAACAAGACATGGCAAAGCTGAAAAAAGAAAATTTGAGATGGAAGACAATGTCGGTTGTGTCGTGGATGCTTATAGTAATTTTAGCTCACATGTTATTTGAATAAAGTCTTGATAAAGTCTTGAGTCCTGAGTCTTAAGTCTTGAGACTTTGAGTCTTGAGTCTTGAGACTTAAGTCTTGAGTCTTGAGTCTTGAGACTTAAGTCTTGAGTCTTGAGTCTTGGGTCTCGAGAGAACAAAGTCTTCAGACTTTAAACTGACGGTCTCCGAACGTGCAGACTTTAGACTGAAAGAAACGTTTTGTCAGCTTCAAAATATTATGGAAAGATTTCTCCAACAAGTACAAGTATGTACAATCTTCTAATGGGAATGAATCGAACTATTTGAGTTTTTGGCTGTTTCTCAACCTGTTCATTGCTTCCCCAATTGAGATGGACAACAAGCCTCTACTTTAATAAATAGTGAAACTAGTTCATTGCAATGCAGTAAACATCTACAATAATAAACAAACATCCATATCAGATAAATAAAACATTTCATTGCAAAATGATAGAGATTACAATAAAGCATTTCACATCCCATCTGTTCCAATCAAAAACCTAAGACACTACCGCACTGATCCCATCATCTAAAAATAAAAAGTCAAATACCACAAATTATCTCGCTATTACTGATCAACGATCAATGACAAAAATAAAAATAAAAAGAACATAATTATGACAGTATCTTCTTAAACCCAATCCCGCAAGTGCTTCTTGTCAACATTGCTTCCTCTCAATATTTTTGCCATTTTTCTTCTTCCTTGATGGTCTTACTTCTTTTGCTGGAATTTTAGCTACACGTGCAAATGATGTTGATTCAACTTGTGGTGATATCTGTGGCGTTTCACTTCTTGTCCTCTTTGACGAGCAACTTGTGGCACTTGTATGTTCAACCTGACATGATGTAAAATATTTGTAAAATATTTGTTGCTATAATCTAAATTTCTAAAAAAAAAACACTATTAACCATCCTAACAGCAAGAGGACTTACATTCACACTAGTATGGCCACCAGTACTACCACTTACATTAACATTGCCCGAACGTTTTTCAACTTACAAAGAGAAAATTCATTTACAAGTTTATTCGAGAAGCATGACACAATGGAAAATGGAAATACTTACCGAAAGTTTTGGCCTTGAAAATCGTGTTTGCGATGATGTAGACCCAGTCTTCTTGATTGGACATGTTGAGCTATTATGTCCCGTTTTCAAGCATGTTCGACATGTCATCTTCATTCCTATCCTTGACATTCTAGTTCCACGCGCCACCTCGCCTTCCTCCCTTGATCTTTTCTGTTTACGTCTACCAGGCTTTACTTTGGCTGGAAGTGGTTCTGGTGGCTCCATATTAGTCCTTTTCCAAAATTTCTCTCCTTGAACTGGTAGTATCATGTTCTCATATGCAACTAAGAACTTGGCTTTTTTATAATACTCATCAATATAGTCATATGCATCATCTTGTCTATGATTTATAGCAGAAATAGCATGAGGACAAGGGATACCAGTTAGTTGCCATCTTCTACAAGAGCATACTCTTTTGAAGACATCCACCACGTGCTTCTCACCTTTATCCATCACCTCATATCCAACATCGCCATTCCATATCACGTGACAATAAGTCGCACCAACTCTATTTTCTTCCAATTTTCTTGCAATTCTTGGACCACAGTCTTTTTTCCATCTAGCACATGCATCCCTTTGTGTATGCATTCTTGTCATTATCATTATCCGCATGTCCTCCAACATACTATAAATGGACTTACACCTAGCATCTATAATTCTCCCATTGAATGCCTCGCATAAGTTGTTATCAACAATATCACATTTTGCATCGGTAGAAAAAAATGCTCTGGACCAGTGCTTTGGCTCTGTTTGAACTAAGTCATGATATGCGGCGGGGCTGATTTTTTTCAATGCTTGAGAGCTTTCATCATACTCTGCCATAGTATTGCTCTTAGCACATTGCCAAAACATTCTTTGCATTTGTATCCCTTTATACTTTTTGCTCCAATTGGCATAGATGTGTCTGGCGCACATCCTATGTTCAGCTGTAGGCAACAGCTCAGCCACGGCTTGTAGCAAGCCCTGGAAAAAAATGAGTACGATATAAATCATATTTTACAAATTTGATTATCTAATAAGCTTAACGAAAAATTAAATAAATAAGGAACTTACCTTCTGTTTGTCACTAATTATGACCCAACCTTGTCCATATGTGTGCGTAATATTGAGATCATACATCAAATGTGTTAAGAACCAAGTCCATGTATCTCTACTCTCAACTCTAACAACCGCCCAAGCAATTGGGAACATTTGATCATTTCCATCCCTTCCAACAGCACACAAGATCTGACCTTGACAAATTCCTTTCAAGAAGCAACCATCCAACCCGACAACTTTCCTACACCCATCAATGAATCCTTTCTTACAAGCAGCAAAACAAATATACATTCTCTCAAAGAATGCCTTAGATTGCATATCAAGCTTTTCAACCTTTAATGTAACAGTACTTCCAGGATTGCTCATCCTAAGCTCCTCTGCATAATCCCACAATTTTGCATATTCCTTTTTATAGTTTCCCATCAACACTTTATAAGCAAATAGCTTGGCCTTCGTACATTGACTGATACTCACATCCAACCCCAATTGCTCCTTAATAAGTTCCCTCAAAGCGATAGTTTTAATAGTTGGCATTGCTTTTATTGTAGCAAGATAATGATTTGCCAACCAAGAACTCGTCACCCTGTTATTTTTAAAGCTAATGCTACAAGTATGCTCTGAATAGTAGGTTTTCACATGAAATGATCCACTACAAGCATCAATAGATCCAGAGATTCTCCAAGGACAACTTTCACTAACACATTTTGCTCTAACACATTTCTTTTCATTCTTTATAAATTTTATCTCTCTACGCTCAGCCACTGAATATTTTATGAGAGCCTCTTTGAATTGCCTGCTACTATCAAATATCATAGACACGATAAACACAGGTATAGCACAATTAGGATCATACCTTGGAAAGTTGCTTCTCCTTCTAGTAAAATTATCATTTTCTAGTTCTAAATCAGATCCCAAATGCTCATCTCCATCCGTTTCATAGTACTCCGTTTGGTAACCAACTTCAAAATCAACTACATTATCCACATCAACTGTAGGTTGTTGGGGAGGTACCAATTGCGTAGATGGTTCACCTCCAATCAAATACTTTGTGGCCCTGTTGTGAAACTCTTTGATGTTCTTCCTCGCTTCTAGAAGCTCTTCATTATCATGATCATCATCATCAATCGAAATTATTACATCGGCTAAGAAGTTTGTCTCATCATCATCGTCATCATCCACCATATATTCATCATCCTCCATGGCAGTATATTCATCTTCATCAAATACACCATCGTGAGCTAAACCACCCTCATTCTCAAAGACTGCATCTTTGCCTAAACCAGAATCATTACAAGCACCCTTACTAGTAACTTGACTAGCATCATTATCGACACCTACACTAACACCTTGACCATCACCCTCACCTCCCTCATCGACTATAGAGTTTTCTCCATATATCTCAATCAATCCATGGTGTAAATAATTGAAAATTTCTTCGACAACACAACTATCATTCCATATGTATCTCAATCCATCTTCTATAGATTTTCCAGGAAACTTAAAATAAAGGTGTTGGAATGTAGTATTTACCCCATTTTCTATGTCACTAATAAAACTTTCATAACTCCTTGAATTGATGTTTACTTGCACTAAATCCGTCTTCCCCCCAACATATTCAAGCCTTGGGCAATGAACAAATTTTCCCCCGTGGAAAAGGCAAACCCATGCCAACTTGTCACTCATTTTGGCTCTACATAGAAACAAAACTTATGTTATAAGTAGACATATAACAAAGGAACAATATAATAATACATAAAAATAATTGCATGCGATATCTTCCTCTGTAAACTTTTCTTATGAGATAAACATGAAAGTTATTAAGAGTTAATGCTAAAATTGCTATGAATTAAGGACTTCCACCTTATAATGCTCATGAAGTACATATCATCTATTTGATGTTTATTTAGACATATATTATTATGATTATTGAAAATATCAGGGCAAGTTGATAAGAATGATCAAATTCTTATATAACCACCTATATTTAGGATAGATACTCGAAAATTGTCTCTTTTATCAATTGTTATGAAAAAGCATTTACACTTTTCCATTTACTCTCATGGTTTAAAACACTTAGCATAATGTGTTTTGAGGGCTTGAAGAGAGAATTTGGAAACTAGAATTTCTTCAACTTGATTTATAGTTCGATTACATCAGATAATATTTATGCATTTAAAATGCATTGCTTATGGCTTGCATAATTCTTACAACATTTTAGTCATTGTGTAGTCTATCCTACGTCATGGTGAGTACAAGAACAGCAACAACACTCACGAAGAAATTGAGGGAAATCGAGGCAAATGTATAATTTAGAATAAGACAAGGACGACATACCTTTGGCTGTTCTTCGTTGAGTTCGGGACCACCACGTAAAGTTGTTGCTTTTGCTCAATGCTGCCGACAACACAAGGAAACGGGGACCACAACACTTGCTCGTGTTTGCTGTAGTTTGTGGTAGACAAATTAGGTCTTGATCGGGTTATGAACGAATGGGGTCTTCATGATTTGGACATTCGAACCTAGGACTACAATGGACGAAGGCGTCGGGTGAAAGGGGACTCAACAACACTCACGAAGAAATTGAGGCAAATCGAGGCAAATGTATAATTTAGAATAAGACAAGGATGACATACCAGCCGTTCTTCGTTGAGTTCGGGACCACCACGTAAAGTTGTTGCTTTTGCTCAATGCTGCCGACAACACAAGGAAACGGGGACCACAACACTTGCTCGTGTTTGCTGTAGTTTGTGGTAGACAAATCGGGTCTCGATCGGGCTATGAACGAATGGGGTCTTTACGATTTGGACGTTCGAACCTGAGACTACAATGGATGAAGACGTCGGGTGAAAGGGGGACTCGATTTCTTCATGATTGTTGTCTTGGCTTCACGATTTTGCGGTTGACGAGCGTGATTGAAGCAAGATGAGATCAGATCTGGGTTCTTCGTGAGTTCTTCGTGGGTTCGTGAGTTTGTGATATGAGCAATTAGGGCTTTAGTTGATGGAAGGGGAGACGACAGCATTTCTTTTTCTTTCGTGCCTTCTTCTTTCCTTTTTTTTCTTTTTTTTGTTTTCTTCGTGAATCTTCTTTTCTTTTCCTTTTTTAACTTTTTTTTTTGTTTTCTTCGTGAGTCTTCTTTTATTTTCCTTTTTTACTTTTTTTTTTGTAATTAAAGGAAACGGTATCGTTTTATTTTCCGGCGACCACGTCCGCGCCGGCCGTGCCACGTAGGACGGCCGACGCTGACTAGGTAGGCCACATCAGATTTTTCCGGTCAATAGGACTGAATTGGACAATATGCAAAAGGTTTAGGACTGAATTGGCCAAATTGAAAGGTTTAGGACTGAATTGGCACAAACGTAATAGGTTTAGGACTGAATTGGTAATTTTCCCACCTCCTTCCCAACTCCACCTGCTTCAATCTCAATGTTGAAATCTTTCCACACCAATTTCCCCTGAAATAATGTTTCATCTGAATCAAGTTGAGTGTCTCCACATTGAACAAGGTGAAACTTTAGTCTCCATAGAATGTACAAATTGTGAAAAAATCATGATTTGCAAGTACGAGATATTTGGATAAACTTCCCAACCATAACATATTGAACGATTTATGTGCTTTAAATATTAGAACCAGCACTGCATAATGCCCCGAGTTTACCTGTATATAAATATTAAAAGCTCTCCTTCCAAGGCTTTGATTTGCGAATACGAGATATTTGTCGTCTGTGAACATTATCTCCGCAAAATGAAGGGTTACAATGTAGGACCCATTCATCAGACAAAAACCATAATAAGTTAGAGAGATGGCAGAACGTCGTGCTGTCATGTAAAGTTGGGCATTATTCATGGGCAGTATGGATGTATTTTTAACTGTATAGCCATATGTAGCGATATTGCAATCGGCGAAGTGACCAGTGCTACTGCACGCCCAGTAATCACTACTGAAGAAACTTGAAGGTGTAGCCTCCCACAAGTCATCTTCGTATGTGGTGCCCCTTATTTTTGCTTTGCTCCCACCACAATTTATGAAGAGGTTATACCGATCTGGATGGAGTAAAGAAGCAGCCACAGAAAAAAATCAAGTTTTCTTCTTTTTGTTAATATGGAGTGGACTTTCCAGACACACTAAATAAGCTAGAATTCACTTATTGGAAAATTATATAGAAACTCCTCAGTTTATGAGCAACCCATTATTTCATGAAGGTGGGTGGCTTTTGAAGTTATTAGAGTAATTATGCATTAACCATCAAAGATTGACACAATAGCCAACAGGAGAGTTGACAAGGAGATAAATTTGATGAGAAATTACAGAGAGTAAGATGCAAATTAGGATATGCTGATAATCATAGGATATGTTAGACTAATTTAATATTAAATCACAACTTTATCTAATGGTTTAAACTTTTAAAATAGTCAACTATGGTCTCATAAAATCTTGTATGGTGTTAGAGCTGGATGTCATGAGTTCAAGTCTTTTGAGGCCCCATTTGTCTCCTTGATTAAATATGTCCACATTTCGTCTAACAACTTAAACTTTTAGAACAGTTAGCCGTGGTCCCATAAAATCTCATAGGATATATAGTATATCAACCTACTTATTCTACAACAATGACTTTGTAGCATATTAACTTACTTTTTGTACAACGGTGACTATGCAAACATGAGACAAATCCACTTGTGGCAGAATATGAGGCTCTGAGCAAGTCAGCAAAGATTTTACTGTTATAATCATCATCATTCTAAATCAAGTTCAATGCTAAGCACATAAACAATAAAAATGCGGGTCCTTGGAAATCCAAGTCTCTCTTTTAAAATTTAATCGTGAACATACGCTTTCTCAACCTTGGAGCTTGCGAACAAGTTGCTGTAGAGAAAAGACAAAATCAACATTCAGCAGAGCAATGGAAATATTATACACATACAGGATATAAGTTACTCATTAAGTACACATTTGAGGGGAGCCCCTGGACTGACTCAAGGAAATAGGACATACACAGATCCTTCTTGACATTCCAAGTCTCCAACAGTGAACTTGTTGTATGATAAATCACTACACAGAGACAAATCACTACACAGAGAAACAGTCAGCCGTTTCCAAAATCTCATCAATTTGAAGAATACACTGAAAGTCATTCCATCAAATGATATTTTTTTTTTTTAATATTTCCATCAAATGATAAGTATGTACAAAAATGCAGGCCAGTTGCAAAATATGGACAGATAAGGCAAGATGGAAGGCAAAAACATCACAAGATGATCAAAGTGATATTTTATTCCTATTGAAAATATCTTATCTTGAAATATGAAAAGGAGAAACACTAATTGAAGTAAACGGAGACTTTAAAACTATTTATAGCATATAAAAACATTTTTACCCAGTAACAGTACAACAGTCATGATGTACAAGGCAAAGAGGCTAAAACAGAACTGTGATTCCAACTAGTGCTAAGTCGCGTCTTCTAATAAGAAAATATCCACACCTCTATTTATCTGTTTAAACTACCACATGAGAGCTTCATTCCTATGCCCATAAGATAATATCAACTTCTCCTAAGTACACTCATTTTGGTTGTAGAGTTTCTCAAATACACAAACACAAAAAAACATTGTTATCAGCAAGAAATAGCCCAAGTAACTAATCATATAGTGCGGGTGACACATTAGACAAACTTTCAAAGATGATTAACAGGAAGTAAAAATTTTCCAAACGTAATTTTAATCATTCCAAGAGCTCTGAAAGATCTCCAGCTGGGAAGGAATGGCTTTTTGTATCCGGGAAAATGGAGCTAACCAGGCACTTCCAAGAAAATCCACTTTATATTCTTTCGTGCATATCACACAGTTCAGCCTCTTTTGTTACATATATTAATCCAATTAACAGATCACAACGAGAAGAAAGGTACTTATGATGTTTCCATTTACCTCCAAAGGCTAATAACCATAAAGATGCAAGATGGGAATGCATAGTTGCTTGGTTCAGAGCAAGATTAGCCAGATAGAGCGAGAAGCAAATTCATGATTAAACAAGATATTTTCTTCAGGCAGCGAAGCTTACACATTTTTTCCTTTTGCCAGGATCCAATCAGGGACTGCTCCAGTCAACTGGTTTCCAGTCAGATAACTAAACAAAATTATTTGATTGAGTCAGTTCCTCATGTACCTTATGCACTCAAACTGTAATTTTTTTAAGAGTTATACCTCAACAACACATTATTTAGCAGATTAAAATCATTTATCTACTAGTGGTGTGGAAAAAAAATCAGTTTAAGTCATGATAACAATATAGAGCCTTTAGCTGGAGATGAAAGATCAAGGAAATCAATCGCAGAGGAAAACCCTGATCCTTGCGAAACTTGGAGTGCAAGGAGAATGACTACTATAACACTAGTACACAAAGCTGAACTAGTGAAGGATACTTCCAAACTAGGTTATCAACTATTTCCTCGCGATAATGTTTTTGTCCTTCTAATACATAAGATAAATAATTAAGGAAGATGTGCCATTGTCAAGCTGTCAATCATCAGGCAGGAAGATGAGACGATGCACCAAAGTTAAAACAGTCCAAGAAGCTTAGGACTACAGTTTCTCATCATTTTCAAAACTAGGGACAAGATACCAAGGTCCTCCGCAGACCTTCTAAATAGCACTTAAGAACTGCTCTCACCAAACTTCTAGGGCCATTGTTGTGGAAAGAACCAAGTAGAGAGCCTAAGGACTTTTGCTATCTTTAATCTCCTATACATCATAAAATAGGCACACAAGACATGCATTGAGTACAGACACATACAACTGTCAAATACTTAAGTATCACTGATTCATTTAACTCTTCCAGCGTAAACAAGTGACTATTTGAAACTTGTGAATTATGCTTTTTAAGCAACAGAATATTAACGATCTACGCCCACTCCATGACTAGAGTCCCACCAAAATAATTACTTGACAATAATCATAAATTCATAACCCAATTCATCATAAAATTTGGATGGTGAAATAATAAGCATTCACGACATGAGGACTTTGGGAGTTATAAAATGGATATGTTATCACGATCTAAGTTCTATTTATAGCTCAACTACTTTACAGTAAAAGTTACCTATAGCTTGACCACTGGAACAACTTGAGATTTTAGATTCTTCAACAAAATACGAAAAGAAGCCTAAGTTCAGCATTGAAGTACGTACATATATCCTACTTTTTCCAGGCTGCTGTAGGAGCTAGGGATTTTGCCACTCAGTTTGTTGAAGCTGAGGTCTCTGCAAAGCAATTTAATGTGAATATATATTGAGAAGATAGTTTTAACTGACTCCCACAGGACACTCTTTGAGCATACTCCAGAGGATTGTAGAAACACAGACAACATTAATGAACATACAAAGTCCAGTTCAGATGTTTAGACATACAGGTGGACAGCCTAGTGCCTATGCTTTCTACTAGACATTCATTTCCAGAGGCATTCATCGCCTAAATCCATGTTTCAAGTTGGTCACATGCTGTATCCATACAAAACTGCTGTAAATCAAATTTAAAAAATGGAAATTTTAATTTATATAACTAGAAATGCTATTCGGGTACTAAATTGAGTGCGTCCGGAGGAGAGCAACATATTATAGTTCAAATTGGGAGATTCCACTAATCTAACAGGACCAAAACTAAAGCTAAACATAATTTGTTGAACACATTTCCTTCACAATATTTTATTTATGAATACAGGGATGCTGACTCAATACTAGGGTGCTTAGAAAATAAAATATCAGCTTGAGTAAATAAAAAGATAAAAAAATAAAAATAAAATGAGGATTTCAAAAAACAGGAAAGGGAATAGAGTATATGATAAGCCACAGCAGAACGTCATTCAAGAATGTCAGAAAAACAAAGAATTAAAGCTCCGTTTGTTTCGCAGAAAATGTGACGTTTTTAGAAGATGTTTTCCAAGAAGTTATTTTCTATGAAAATGACAATTTTTCTCCAGTGTTTGGCTGAAATCTAAAAAATAACCGGAAAATATTTTCCGTGGTTTGATATGGAAAATTTGATTTGATTTTCTGGGGAAAAATTACCAAAAAAATTGAAATTTCTTAATTTATTTTTTAAATCCTTTTCTTTGAACTTCTTCCTTGGCCAAGGTTCTAGCTACAACAACAGGCCATGGGCAAGGGACAAGTTCACACGAGCTTCACGAGAATCAGAGCCGGAGTGCGTCCACTTGCACATGGTCGGGTCACGGTTGTCGCCGTGGCCAGAGCAGCGCCAGGACTCCCCTGCGACCCCAGGACTCAAACCTAAGTGCTGGTGACCAAAGCTTGAGTGTCAAGGACCCGAACACTGCCTTTATGTACTCGGGCTCGGGTGCTGAGGCATTGGGCCTGGGAACCAAGGCTTCAGGCCCAACCTCGATGGACTAGGCCCGGGCACTGAAGACTTGGTCCTAAAAGCCGAGGACCAAGAACCAGGCATTGGGGTTCCCATGTCCAAGCGAAGATTTTGGGTTAATGTGTTTTGACATTTTCATAGAAAAGGAAAACGTTTCCTGAATTTAAACGCATATTTTTTGTTGACTAGGAAAACATTTTCCATTACCTCATTTTCTTAAGCAAACCAAACGCCAAAAAACATATTCTGTGAAACAAACGAAGCCATAACAGAATGGGAAAAAGTTGCTGTTAAAAATAACATTTATAAAATCTTACAGAGATGACCAAATGAACAAGAAGAATTGACTTGTATAGAGATGCATTTGAAACCATGCTCTTGTTTGAACTATGAATGTTATGGCTCACAAGTGTACAACAGTCAATCATAAAACCCCAGTTAGATATTGTAGGGCTGAGATTCGAGAATGTAAACCACTGGAAGGAAAGTTTCCAGGCAATCAACCACTAGAAGCCTCCATTTTGCATAAATGCTCTTAAGAAGTTAAGATAACAGATCAAAGCAAAAGTAAATTAGACAAAATGGGCACTACAACCAAGTTAAGAATTCTTGTGGTTCTATTCCTGGAAAAGTGAAAACAAAGAGAGTATTAGAATATTTAAATAACGAATCACGCTTTCATCCAATAGCTTGAGATTTTAGAACTGTTGGCAATAGTCCCACAAATTCTTAGAGAGAGAAAAGGTCCATATACTTCTGCCCAAAACTGTATATTCTATAGTGGAGGCCACAATCACTAAGAATTTAAATGCCACATCATTCATAATTCAGCAATTTCAACAGAAAATATCAAAACACCATTGAAGTCAGTAAGGGACCTTCAAGCCATTTTAAATGGGTTCTTTAACTGCAACAAATAGTCAACCAAAAGCTAGTAGAAATTTCACTCCTTAAGGATAAAATTATTTGTTCAACTTGGAATAGCAAAAGGGAAAATCTGTTTTCAACTCACAATATTTTTAGGGTTGTCAATTGTGCTAGAAAAGCAGGTAGCTCTCCCATGAGATTGCAGCTCCTCAGAATCCTATAAGAAAATAGCACTGATATTTTTCACATTGCTAAGACGAATTGGCTCTTTTGCATAAAGTAAACTATCTGTGAAGGAACAGGACTCTCACAGTGTCTCAATATATCGACACCCAAGTTTTGGAACTGGGGACTCGGGTCCATCGAGATCACTTAATCTCCTGCACATCAAAATCAAATAGGGAGCTTTATTTGATTGATAACATCTCAAAGAAAGAGAGATCAGATCGAACTGCCAAACTTACAAGACGGACAATCTCTCTAAATCTGCGATCTCAGAAGGAATCGGCCCTTGCAATCCTCTTCCTTGAATTACCCTGACAATACAATTCATAGATGGAATTATCTTGGGAGATATCTTTATAGACCGACTTAAAAGGTGAAGAAGCATTACGCCTCACAGAGTTCTGAGATTTGTCAAGTTCTTAATAAATTTGGGTATCTTTCCCGTGAACTGATTATCACCAAGTTGCCTACAATGCATTAAACAGCAAGATTCACATGAAGAAGAAAGAACAGAAATGGCTAAACATTAGCTGAGTTTGTGTAAACTGGAAACTAACAGTTCGTCCAATTCCCCTAAGTTGATAAATGTTTGAGGCAGCTCCCCCGTGAAATTATTTGACGTAAGGCTCCTGAAACAAGAAGAACCCATGACATCACATTGGTTAATAGAACCTAAATGATGATCTCTCAACAGATCACTCCAATGGATAAAATTCCCTCGCCAGATACAAAACCATCAGAGAATAAAAACTCGATGCCTAACACAGAAATTTGCATCAAGAGACTCACAATGTATCTAACTGGGACAAGTTCCCGAGCTCCGGAGGAAGACGTCCAGAAAGCCAATTGCCCTCGACGTCTCTGAGCAGAATGAGAAAGTTAAAATCTTGAAACTATCGATCAAATTTAAAACAGCGAAGAGGCCAAACGCGAGCGTCGGGATGAGTGGTCACTTACAATTCCCAAAGATAGGATATGTTCCCTAGCTCCTTCGGGATTGGACCAGTCAATCGGTTTCCGGGTAGATAACTGCACCCACATCATCGCGTTTCCCCCAATCAATCAATAGAACATACACTCGCCACAGAGAGAGAGAGAGAGAGAGAGCAAACATGTAGCGCAACGTCGTAGAGCCCCATTCTCTAGGAATTGTGCCGTTCAGGTAGTTGCGGGAGACATCACTGTTTATAGAGAGAGAGGATGAATAAGAAGAAGACCGAAAATGGCGAAAGGGGAAATGGAGAGAGAGAGAGAGAGAGTGCTTACAAGGTCTGGAGGTAAGGCAATCTGAACAGTCGGGGCGGGAGAGTGCCGTTTAGAGACTGCTCCTGAAAATATCTGTTTTCGCAACGACACGAAGGCTTTATTCTAGCTTTACTTAAAAACTTGGCATCAAAATGATGTTACCAAATGGCTATATTACATCTACTGATATACATACATAAATCTCAGCTGATTCTAAATGAAAAAAATTCTTCAAAAATTGCCTCAAAAAAAGAAGGTTTCTTTTAAAGCAAATGAATATATAACTAATGTGAAAAGTACGCAACACTCAAAGTACAGCCTTACCATGTATTAATATGAATTACATACGTAATAAGGAAAGAGTAGCGTTAAAATTCTAAAATTAACCCTACAATTAAGGTCAGAGGGAAAATAACTCTCACTTTGATATTCAATCATGATCTTTGAGTTTAACACTTCCATTTATCATTAAAAATATAATTTATATAATTGAAAACTAAGCACATAACATGTGATTGTATTAATTAAAATTATGAAAAATTGTATAATCATACCGTGAACAATTCATATTATGTTCATAATTACTTCATGAGTAATTTTAATATGATAAATGATTTATGTATTATCACTACATTTCGACCAGACAATTATCTAATTTTTTTCAATGAAATACTAATATAGTGCAAAGAGATTTAGTTGGACAGCCAGTCAATCTATAAAGAGATAAAATATTTGTATGTAATCATGTGATTAATATCAAAGTCTAGCTAGGAATCTATAATGGTAAAATTCATGAAATTGGGAGAAAGAGACATGCTAACGATGTGGGGAGCAGTGATGTTGTGGGCGTCAGTGAAATTTTCTCAGGTGATGATGTTGTCCCATTCACTCTCTACATCGCATGGATCTGCACTGAAATTGCAGTTTGTTTCCCTAATGTGGCATCCCAAAATTCAAGACATCCTCTAGAGAAATTAAAGCCTATAATTAGGTAATGAAATTACCTATGGTCTATGTGTTAGCCATTAGTTTCTTAAGGCTAGGTGTTATTGTGCTTGTGTTTATGAATTTTGAATTTAGGACTATAGGGTAAATTAATAATCTATGCTTGGCCATGCACTTTATAAATTAAATTTCAATAAATGAAATGTCATAAGACTTTGGCCATGTGGAAAATTTAAAGTTTAAAATATTTATAAAAGAAATTCAAAAAAAAAAGGGGGAAAAGATCAATTTTTAGGTTGGGCCTTAGGCCCATTGGCCAAAGCCTTAGTGGGCCAAGCAAGTCGGCCCAATTAGGCCCACAAAAGGGGGCTGTCGACCAGCCCAAGAGGAGGCCCAAGAGTGGCCGGCCCAAGCCCACCTTGCATGTCCTCCAACACTTGTCTTCAACCTTGCCACTTGTTCTCTCATTTTTGCCACTTGTCCCCCATGCAAAATAAGATGGCATGCAAATATATATAACCAAAAAGAGAGAGAGAGAGTATTCGGCCAAGTGAGGGAGAGAGAGAGAGAATTGTGCGAGAGAGAGGGAGAGTGGCCGAGAGAGGAGGAGCTCGTCCGTCGCCGGTGTGCTGCCGTTCGTGAGGTCTAGAGGCAAGTTGGGAATCCACTTTCTACTCTTGCACCATTGTTTTCGCATGAACTGTTTGGAGTCAGAATCTTGTTTGAGCTTGCATGTGTGTTTAGAGTCCGATTTTGGCTTTGATGTCTTCATGAAAGTTGTAGCTAACATCTTGAAATATAACATACTGAAATTTCGTGGAAAATGATATTTCGTGGAAACTGATGGAGATTTGAGGGGTCAAACCCTTATTCCTACGGAGATGCTAGATCTGGAATATTTTCGTATGAACTGTTTGAGTCAGAATGTTGTGAGAGCTTGCATGCATGTTTAGAGTTCGATTTTGGCCGTGATATCTTCATGAAAGTTGTAGCTAACATATTGAACTACAACATACTTAAATTTAGTGAAAAATGATGGAGATTTGAGAGGTTAAAGCCTTGTTATACGGAGACCCCAGATCTGTGATGTTTTCACTGACCTCTTGTTGGATTCTTGGTTGCATGTTGGTTTGTGATGCAAATCTGACTTCGTTGTCTTCTTGAAAGTTGTAGGTAACATCTTAAACTACAACATACTCAAATTTTAAGAGAAATGAAGGAGTGTAGCCTAGTTAATCGGCTAGATCTTGGAGATGCTTGATTCTGTTGAAGTATACCGAGACACCCGAGACTTCATGGACTTAAATGGTGACCATACTTTGGTTATTTGACCTAGATCTCTTCATGAAACTTGTAAAGGACACCTTGGTACATAACATACTCAAATTTCAGAGGAAACGAAAGAGAATAGATGGGTGAAATCTTAGTAATTCGGAGATAAGCATTCTGGACGATGTGGTAGAAATTCCAGAACCTTCGTGAGGTGAAATAAAATAATCTATAAGGAATTTGACTTGGAGTTCTTCATGAAAAGGGTACAAAAATGTCTTGGCTATCACCCTGTAAAATTTCGTAATTTTTGGAGACCAAATGGATATTTTAATTGAATTTATTCGGAAACTGTGTAATGGGTTTAAATCCGAGAATTTTAAGACGTTTTTGGAGGAAATTGTGAGATTAAAAAGAAATTTCAATTTGGCCATGACTTTTCCAAGTGATTATCATTTTATGGGATGATTTAGTAATTTCTTGAATTTCGGTAATTTTGGAAATTATTGATATTAAATTAAATAATAAAATAATAATAAAATATGGATTTTTATTTGGCCATGGATTCAATTCTAATTGTGTGGCATATGTGTGATGAGGTCTTTGCACATGTATTGGATTGAGATGTATATGTGATAAAGTCTTGATATGCCTATGACATGGTCCTTGTACATGTATTGAATTGAAATGCTTATGTGATTAAGCTATGACATGTGCATGACATGTGAATTGAAATGCTTATGTGATTAAGCTATGACATGTGCGTGACATGTGAATTGAGATGCAAGTGTGATATGTTTGATGCCATGCCAAGTTGCCATGTTAAATTGAGATAAAAGATAAATGTGGATGAGAATGAGGTTGTGGTGGAGGATGTTGTCTGGTGGCCTGGTGGCGTAATTCCAGAGATTCCCTGGGAGTTTCAGGATGCCCGGACTGTGGGGGGCCGGAAGTCCGGTTGTATCTTGGATACATGCCCGGAGATGCCTCGCGACACCAGGATTGGGGTGCGGGATGCCTGGCTAGAAGGGTAAAGGCCAGAAGTCCGGTTGTATCTTGGATACATGCCCGGAGGTTCCTCGTGATGCTAGTTGGGATGCGATATGCCCGGAATGTGGGGGGCCGGATGCCCGGTTGTATCTTGGATACATGCCCGGAGGTTTTTCTCGCATGGGATGCGAGTGTAAAATATGGGATGAAATTGATGAATCGAGGAAGGGTGATGTGGTGATCAAAATTGAAAGATAAAGATGATATGCATGATAGTGATGATGAGATGTGATGTGATGATCACCCATGATATGATATGCATGATGATATGCATGATAATGATGATGATGATGATCACCCATGGTATGATATGCATGATGATATGCATGATGATGATGATGATGTTATGTGATGTGATATGATGATCACCCATGGTATGATATGCATGATGATATGCATGATAGTGATGATGAGATGTGATGTGATGATCACCCATGGTATGATATGCATGATGATATGCATGATAATGATGATGATGATGATCACCCATGGTATGATATGCATGATGATATGCATGATGATGATGATGATGTTATGTGATGTGATATGATGATCACCCATGGTATAATATGCATGATGATATGCATGATAGTGATGATGAGATGTGATGTGATGATCACCCATGGTATGATATGCATGATGGTATGATATGCATGATGATATGCATGATGATGATGATGATGATATGTGATGTGATGATGTCATGATAAGGATGACATGTATGATATAATGATGCCATGTTGATGATTATGATGATGACATATGATGATATGATATGCATGATGATAAGGCATGATGATGCATGATAGTATTACGCATGGCTGCAAGGTAAGTTACGCCTGCAATGCATGTATGATTTGTATGATGCATCGAGTTGTTATTGGATTCCTTTACCTGCTGAGTGGTTGTACTCACCCCTTTTGGGGACCAACATTTCAGATTAGTAGATGGATTGAGCGGTTGGATATGACCGTAAGAAGGAGGATAGCAAAGGAGGGAACCTTTGGACGCCGACACTAATCGATGGACTCTAAAGTAGATGACTGTTGGAAGCGACGTCGGTCATCTTTTGAAGTATAGCCTAGTATAGAAAACTATGGCATTTTGATGTACCTATGAATGATGTCCATCTGCTCTATGTAAATAAACATGTTCGGTTTTAACTTATATAAGATGTTTAGTAGGTGTGCATCGATTTTTTAATGTAGGGAAGGGGATTGTTAGATATGCTTCCGTTATGTAAATTGCGCAAGGGACCGTTAGTAAAAGATGTAAACCCCCATGGTTGTATGGACCCGCTGCAACTGAAAAGAAAAAAGAAAATGGTATCAGAGTGACACGTTATTTGGGAAAGAAAAAGGAAAAGCGAACTGTGGTGACCCTAGCGGATTGGGGGCCGTCGAGGGGTGCTACACCTAACGTCTCTGTTATTTCTTTCAGCGCATCCACTGAAAGAGAAAAGAGCCGACAAGTCGTAGCGACAGCAGTATATCATGCAAAACAAGCACAAACGATGTCAAATTCACGTGTGCTTGAGATTGAATATATGTATGAAAAACAAGCACAAACAAATAAAAAAAAAAACTCAGTTACGTCGGAACCCAAAAGGTAAAGGAACAGTACGATAAAAGCAATAAAAGATCGATGGGTCTTTTTTCTTCTGTTTTTTTCACCTTCATCTTGGGGCAGAAGAGGCAGAAGAGTGGCGGTGGCAGCTAAGTTAGTAGCGTGGAGAAGAACAAGCACAAAGAAGAGACATCGAACCGAGAAGAGAATCGTCATCATTTCAATCTCGAGCTCAATGTAGAGAGAGAGAGATCTCCTGCTCTTTAACTGGAGTGTGAAAACAAAACTTGGCTAAGCGAGAAAGCAAGAGAGAGATAATTGTTAAGTGAAAGGTCTAATTTCATGTATTTATGTACTATGTACGAAAAAAGGGAGAGGGGATGAAGACTTTTTGCTCTTGTATATTTCAATGTAAGAGCAAGAGTGATGTCTGAGAGTGAGAGAGACAACCCAAGTCTTCCTCAAATGTATAAATATTCATCTAGAATTGACTGAGCGTTGGTTCAACTTTTCTTTCGTAATAACTTTCATGGACCACAAATTTACCTTCAACCCAAAGAGAGAGGGGGATGAAGACTTTTTGCTCTTGTATGTTTGCGCGTAAGAGCGAGAGTGATGTTTGAGAGTGAGAGGGATGACTTCAAGTCTTCCTTAAATGTATGAATATCCAGAATTGAGTGAGCTTTGGTTCAACATTTCTTACATAATAACTTTCTTGGACCACAAATTTACCTTCAACCGAGAGAGAGAGAGAGAGAGAGAGAGAGAGAGAGAGAGGTCTTCACGAAAGAGGAAGAAAGAAAGAGGAAGTGGTCTTCACGAAAGAGGAAGAATGGACAAAGACTCTTTGCTCTTGTACATCTCAATGTGAGAGAGAGAGTGATGTGTGAAAGTGAGAGATGACCCCAAGTCTTCCTTAATTGTCTCGATTGTAAGGATATTCATATGGAATGGAGCTGTTAAGCTTTTGTCCAACTCTTCTTGCGTATTAACATTTTTCATATTGCTAGTTTATCCAATAAAAGTCTTTTAATTTCTTTTTCCCTCTTTTCATATTTGTTAAGAGAAATTCTTGGGGAAAATTACCAAAAACCTAAATCTATTACAATTGTGTAAATTCAATCATATATATATATATTTACCAATTGAATCCTAAATCTTTTGAAATTGTGCAAGTTCAGTCTTTTCAGTCAAAATTGGCCGACCGACGCTAACGTGGCTGCCCATTTAGAGTCAGTCAAATCAAGCTTGCTTCTTGTTTTGAAAAGGATGACCCAAATTTAATAATCGCTTGTGTCTCATATGAAAAATATTTCTTCTATAACTAACCCATTTAGAGTCAGTCAAATTAGCACAAGAAGTAAATTTACCGCGTCGGCATCCCTTTTGTACTCCTGCTAGATAAATTAGCATTTGTAGGAAAATAATTGAATGTCTAAAGAAGAGTCGCTCACAAACTGAAACTTTGTTTCGTGGAGGCATCAAACTCATGAACCCCCTCCCATAGTAGTTTCATCCTCCTCTATCAATGGCCGAAGATAGCTATCAAAAAAGAAAATAAAGAAAGGGAAAAAGAAAAAAAGCTAACATTCATAAAATTTAAAAGAAATAAAAAAGATTATCCACGCTAGTACTAGTCATGCTACGTAGAAAACCAGTGTTGACTAAATTGTCATGTAAGCAATTCTAGGTTAAAATGTGGCCAAAAGAACTATATTAGAAAATCATCATCAAAATGTTTTGGAATAAATTGATCAAATTGAAAAGTTTATAATCAAAGTAGCTGCAGTATGGTAAGTTTAAGAATTTTTGAATAATTATTTCTCGAAAAACCTATCTTGTCAAAGTGGTTAAAAAACTAAAATTCATACATGTTCAAATTTCAAATTCACGCAGACAGTATGATAGCCCCACAAGACTTATTCAGATACTAATAGAGTTGTACAGTGGTGGAATATTTTGCACCTTAGCCTATCCCTTTCATAAATGGTTACTTGTATATTAACATATCGAAGTCTATATCGATGTAGACAAAGTGTCTCACCCATTTAAATTGGAATATATGCTAAACACATTATTTAAGGTCAAACTTACTTCGCTCGTACTCGAGCTGCTCATATAAGCTTTCTAACTAGTCCGGGTCCGGGAGTGATAACAATGACCTGAAAAGTAATGCCTCAAAAATAACATATGTAGATCAGACGCTTGGAAATGCAAAATAAAACTCCAATTTTCAAAAATTATGAAAAAAAATTAAATTCTAATTTATGTTGCAAAACCTATTTTATATTATGAAAGTTCCGAGTATTTAAAATTGAACAAAAAATCAAACCGCATGCATCGCAAGGGACATGAGAAAAGTTAAAATATCTCAAGCGAGGAGGGCTTTGTACTTGACGGCAAATACATTTCTTTGCTTTGGACTCACGTGGCCTCTTCGAGCATAAATGATATTTATGAAATTTTTCCTAATTTTATGAAGTCATTGTCCTAACTTGATGCTATTTTGATATTTTATAATCATTTTTGTAAATAATTCATTTTGCGTAGATTAAAATTATTTAGAGTAATTACATGCATTTGGAGTAATTTCATGTATATTTAAATTCTCATTTCACTCATGGGGGTCCTGTCCCGGGGCGTAATAATAACGCCATGTAATATTATTTACCCAACTTGTATTGGGTTTTTCTTTTTCGCATTTACTTTTAAGTCATTTCAATTTATTGGATGCTTACTTACCGCACCGCTTTTCAATAATTTGAGTGTAAATTTATTTTTTAAATGAGGTTAGAATTAGTCTAGACATAAAAAAAAATAAAAAAACTACAAAAACATTCGTATGGATACTTAGTGATTTCATAAGGATTATAATTGTTAATCAAAATTGTGTTACCATTTAGATAAACAACATTCAAGTTAGTGGTACCGTAAGGGCGCTAATAGAAACATTGGCATAAATAAGTCACCGTTCCTAGAAATCTCTAGTTGTGTAAGAATTGAGACAACACTTTCGTGTCTTGATTGATTTCTTACCGACCCCAAAAGACTAGTGGCAATTCCTAGAAATATTTAGGTTGTTAAGAGTTAAAATACAAAATCCAATATCGCGTGAGGTATGGACTTAGGAGAGGTCGCACCTAATCTAGGGCATTGGTCCGCCTCTTTAGGCAAATACCCCTAAACTTCTTCATTTTCCCACAAACGGCAAAAGAGAGGTCACAACAACACTTATGATAAATTTATACTCCGTTAACTTCCGTCAAATTTAATCATTAAATTTGCTAACCTAGATGTTGTGACATACCTTTTTCGTCTAGAGAGGAAAGGACATAGAACTAAGCATACAACCCTCGCTTTAGATGCAAACTCTTCAAAGCTCATATCTTACTTATAGTAATTGATCAATTAATGCCCTTTCAATACCCAATCTTATTCATTTAAAAAAAATATTTGTCAGGTTATCATGTGGGCGCGTTACCATTAAAATAACAATTAGTTACTAAAAGAAGCATTAATTAAATTGCAAGAAAAAACAGGCACCTAACACTAAGAGATAAATACATGCCAATCTTAACTAGGCTAAAGGAAAGCTATAACCATCATATCGAAAGTGTGTAATCAGAAGCATTTGTCTCCAAGGACGATTGAAGTCATAAGGTAGAACCTTAAGGGCTTAATCAAATTCGAGCATAATCTTAGATCAAAAGGCTCTTACTTTTTAAGAGGAGACTACCCAAAAAAATTATTTTTTAAGCTTATTCTGATTTTTTTTTTTAAATTCAGGATTTTCTTTTTTTTTATCTTTAATACAAATATATATTTTTTAAATTTTTTTAAAATCCAAAAAGGGGAACGGGGCTGCCTGCCGCTGGTCTTCGGGCTGGGCCATGGGCTGAGATTTCTCATTCCCAAGATTCCAACTTCTGCTCCTCAACGTCTTCTTCTTCGAGCACGCCCAGGACGCCCGAAGATTTGCTTACTGATTCGATAACATTACAACTCCAGCGGTGACATTATGATTTACAGTGAATCAATATACGCTCGTTCCCTCCACCGTTGGCCACCATGTTCGATCATCATCGCCGGTTCAAGGCGACTCTAGCCGCGGCCATCGAGCGCAAATGCCCAAACCACCAAACCGCGGCCTCCATGGACAGCCACGACGGGCGGCCACTGACCGCGCCTCCGGCAAGACCCTCCACCCTCTCGTCCACGCCGTTGTTCCTCGGGCGACCATATCAACACCTGCCTTGATTCACCTCCTCCGACCAACAACAAACGCAGACCAAAAGTCAAGAAAACCAATGCAAATCTAGTTCAGGCATTACGTCGAACACATGGGGCGAGTCAACTGAGAGGGGAGCCACATAACGGCCTTCTTCCACTGCACACTCGTTCATGTTCCACTGCACCTCAGACGGGAGAGAACTCGGATTCGCGCCAGACTCTCAACAATCAAAAAGCAAACACCAAAAACTGCCGAGCACAGAACCGACGGCGCCGGGACTCGCACGAACTGCCTACCCGGCTCGGGGGCGGCGAACGGTGGGGGAGCTCAAAAGATCGGGCTACGTCCGATCGCCTCGCACGCCTCCGAATCGGGATCCTCGGGAAATCGACACGGCCCGTGACAAATGAAAAAAAGAAACGCACCGAGTCCTACTGTAGGGAGAGGCGCGCGTCGGCGGGGTCGGCGGCCGAGGTCCAGAGCGCGGAGTAGGCCGCTTCACTCACGACCCTCACTCTTCGCTCTCTGGTCCTCGCTCTCTCGGTTGCTCTCCCTCTCTCCCTCTCTCGCTCTCTCTCGAGCCCCCCTTAAAAATCCTCAAACCAGCCCCCCTTAAGCCCTCAAGCGGGCGCGCGTGGCCTCGTCCTTTGCCAGCTGTCGTTGCTGGCCTGCCCCCAACCGCCAACTCCGACGAGAAGCTCGTCCTCCTCTCTGTCTCCCCCCTCTCTTCGGCCAACGTTCAAGACAGGAGGAAGAGAGCCAGAGAAAACGAGAAGGCCGGGCCTGGGGGTTAAAAAAAAAAAACATGAATGGGTTTGGGCTGGACCAGGCCCAAGTGGAAGAGAAAATGGAAAAGAAAGGAAAGAGGTCGGACCACCCCCGCCCGGTCTCGCTTTCCCTCTTTCTTCTTCTTCTTCTTAATTCTTATTATAATAATAATTCTTTAATTTTTTTTTGGAGATTCCTTTATATTGGTTAGAGAAGGGAATCGTGTCCAGATAGAGATACCCATGGACTACTTATTTCTGCTATTGCAGCAACATCAAGTAAGTCAATGTTAAATGCATAGATTTCTATCATTCTTTTCTCATGTTTTCATTGAAGCATTCGAGTAGAAATCTATCTTTTTTTTCTTGCTTGTAAACTTTGATGTTGGAAGCCTTGTACTATCAGCTAGAGTAATCATTGGAATTATGACAGCTCCTATGGTTCTCCTTGTTTTGATATTACTAGTCATTTGGCTAATAGAATTCTTAGGCGATAGATAAGTTGAAAACTATGATGTTGGAAGTCCTGTACTATTAGCTAGAGTAATCATTGGAATTGTGACAGCTTCAATGGTTCTCCTTGTTTTGATATTACTAGTCATTTGGCTAAAAGGATTCTTAGGCGATAGAGAAGTTGAAGATCCATGTGAGATTATCATACTAACAGATATGCTCACATAGAAATCTGTCACTCTTTGATTCATTGTAGAAATATGATGCTTAATTCAAGACTGTATTTGTCTAGTTTTTTTGTATTTTTTATGGAATTCTTATAAGTAAACTGTGATGCTACAAAAGTTGGCCTTTTTTTCTTTCTTTAAACTAGGATTGCATTTTTATGAGGCATGGCCATATAGGTGAATCATTGAGAGTTTGTTGTAGAATTGTGCTTTTCCTTTGATTATTATTATGACTTTCCTAATATACACCTTGGTTTTTTTTTTCCCCAAAATTACGTGGATTAGATCTCCAGATCAGCCATTTCACTTTAAGACAAACCAAAGCTGCTATGGGTAACTTCGACTCTATGAATAAGATTGGTGAATGAGGGTTGATCCACCTTACCAGGTAATTCACAATATGTTTATAACTTCATTCTCCATGAAGTGTCTGATAAATTCAATATTTGTCTTTATCTTAGACTTACCAACCTAGATCTTGTCAAGCTAATAATTTTTTTTAATGAAATAACATAAGATCGGTTATGATTGTATAATTAATCTCAAGGAATACTATTGGACGGAGCTATGATTGTTGTGAAGCAATTTTCGTCTAAATCAAAGCAAGGCAATCATAAATTTCTCAATGAGATAGGCATGATATATGCTCTCCAACACCCAAATTTTGTATAGCTTTACGGTTGTGCATTGAAGGAAATCAATTGTTACCGCTTTATGAATATCTGGAGAACAATAGCATCCCCCATACGTTTTTTGGTAAAAGATGATTTTGCCTAAGTTAACTAATATGCTATTAATGAGCATTCAACTTAACTTTCTTTCTCTTCCTAGGACAAGATGAGTAATAGATTGAGTTGGACTGGGCCACAAGAAAGAAAATATGTTTAGGAATAGCAAAGGGATTTGCTTCATGAGGAATCTAGATTGAAAATTGTTCATAGGAACAGAAAAGCGACAAATGTGCTACTTGATAAAGAACTAAATGCCAAGATATCAGCATAAATCTCACATGAGGTATATGTGAGTCGCGTGTAAATTGCACGTGAGTCGCACATGAGTGGCACGTGCAAGCTTGTCGTTGAGTTTGGGCTTATATTTGAGATTACATTAACCAATTCAGGTTTTTTTTAGTCAAGGTCTACCCTGGGCTCTCCTTTGAAAAAAATGGCCCAATTTTAGGTCCTCATTTGAGATAAGGTCCACTCTGATTCCTTTTTGAGAAAATGATCTCCCTATCTAAAATTTTCTTAGTATCTCTTATGCAGAAGCCCGTTTATACTCTTGGAAAGTTGTCTTTCTCATTATAGTTGGACATGGTTATACTTTAACATCATGCCAGCACTACTGGGACGTGACAAAATCGTCCCTAATAGCTTGTACAAAAAGCTAGTAGGACATCTGATCAATGGGTCTTGAACTATACTCGTTGCTCTACACTCTACAGTCCTAAGATTGAATAACCCTTTCTTACTTAAGGTGTCATGTCCTGAATCTCGAGCGTGCGAACATCCTTCGGTGGTCAATAGAATTGCGACGTTCTCAGGACTCGTCGCCGACCCATTCATTTTATGCACATGCGAAAGCGAACTAATAATCTCTAGACAAGAAACAAACATATGGGATATGAAAGCAGGATGACCAATTAACATAAGCCACACTTTATAAACACACTTTATATATAGCCAGGTCAAACTTACAATTTATATACAGGAGGTCTATCTCAAAAGAAACTTCCAAACTAACCCTACCCCGGACCCTGCCTACTAGGGATCCGGGTCTACTACGACACCGTCAAGGATGTCGATGTCTAGAAGATTAGCTACCTCTACTGCAGGCTCCTCCACCTCAGGTCCTTGGTGCGTCTCGATATCAGCTATAATATTGGCGTCGACCACAGGGTCGAGTTCCTCCACATACTCATCATCAATAGCAGGTCCATCAAAATCATCCAAGGGGCTCTCCCGAATCCCGTTAGGCCTGTGACGGAATCATGCTTTAAATCGATGAGGTACCAACTGAGGTAGGCCCTCATCGACCCAAATGGTAGTAACTATGAGCTCACGGGTCCAAGTAGACCAGTGGATAGGAAGAATGGTACGCTGAGTCTCGGCCTCTCG
>JAOPUP010000019.1:0-15500 GCA_026873135.1 Eucalyptus urophylla | reverse complement strand
GCATAGTTCTATGACTTAGACTATGATTACAATGCTCGTGACGGAAGAGATTATTGACTCTCATGAGTCAAAAGATAATGCCCGTAATAAGAAATAGGCCTGTAGCAAGGTCACTTTAGTAAGTTGCTGTAGTAATAGGTTAGGGAAATCACTGTTCACTGTCATTGTTCATATCAACTAGAATAATTCCCGACCAGATTTTTCGGAGCCTTTATCTATTTTGGACCCGTGAGCTTGGTCCTTGTTTATTTGTGACGTCTTAATGCCTATAAAAGGCAAAGAGCATGTAATGTGTTAGGCAGAGTTCCCTGAAGTAAAGTGAGTATTTGTGAAAACTCTCAATATCTTTTTAAACACTTCTTCTTCTCTAGCCTCGTAGGATCCTTTGAGAAATGCCGCTTGGGTAGTTAGAAATGTTACCATTTTGGTATCCCTAAGTGTCTCTAGGCTCTGAACTAAAATTATGAGTAGTTTGTTGCTAAAAGGCTGTCCTAGAAGAGCTTGAATTAGAGGTTCACCTATCATGGGAAGGCGTACCTACATAAACTGACTCAATCTTCCCTGGTTCAAAGCTTGGGACCAGGCAAATGTCCTATGTTGATTTTTTTTTTGAATTTTTTTTTGTTTTTGATTTTTTTTTTTTGGGTTGGCGAAGGTCATTGGCAACCCTCGCCAACAGCTAGTGAGGTTCACTAGCAACCCTCGCCAATGGCTGGCAAGGCCGCGTTGCCCTCACCAAGGGCCTTCGTGGTAAGGGCAAGGTGGCCCTTGCCTAGATTTGGTTGTGAAGGCCATGGGTTAGAGAGCATTGCGACCTCATCGAACCTTAGTGAAGCGACGTCGCCTACGGCTGCTTAGAGTTGGCAAGCACCCTTGCAGTTGAGGGCCAGGCAGCCCATGCCCAATCTAGATGAGGGTTTCATGGTTGGTGAGGGTCCTCGGTGACCCTCGCCACCCCTAAAGAAAAGAAAAAGCCAAAAAAAAAAAAATTCAAAGAATAAAAAATTATTTAAAATATTAAAATAATATTAAAAAGTTGTCCATGTCATGCCAGCAAAGCCATGTTAGATAACTAGCATTCATGTCAGTTTTTTCGGCGAGGCAATTTGGAATTAGCACTTAAATAAGCGATTTTTCAAATTTATGGCACTTATATAAGTGTCGTACGAAAATTTTAATACTCCTAGTGTTCTTCTCCCAATAGATTATAAGATGATCCAACCGGCGCACCTAAACATGTGAAATACTCCATTAATCTAAAAAAAAATGTATCAATTTGTATAAATGTTTATCGTACGCTTGTATTGCCGAGTTTTCTAATATTTTTTATCCTCGAAGTGTATTACGAGTGAGATACTATTAAGACAGCTCACCGTCGGCTCGACCTAGCACGATATGTCCATTAGTGTAGACTTATAACTCTCGAACGAAGGTTATAAATTTGTATTTTTGTTCTATTTAATGTATATGACCGTTCACAATTTTGCTTATACTTACCGATATATAGATGAAGCCCCAAATGATAAAATACTTAGTGCATGTGCCACACGCACTACAGAAAAACATGTGAAAAAATATCAAAGTGTAGGTGATAAATAAAGCATTCCTTGGTCCCAAATACATTGGACCAATGATTAACAATGGCTATAACGAAGTATAAATGTTGAAGACGATGATATTATTTGCTACCAATCACAAATTTCATGGTTGAGGCAGCACTCATACTAGACATTTATGTTTAAAAATACTTTCATTTCAGAAATTAGACCTGCTTTTTAAATATTTCTATTTATTTGGGACAACATTGTGTATGAACTCGAAAATACATCAAATTATATGTTTTGAGCAGAATTGATGGAGAAGGTTAAGAATATAATCTTGTTAAGTCTATAATAACAAGTACTGATTGAAATGGTTGAAGAGCAAGATGCCGCAACTTTACGTGCAAAACTTGAGACACTTTAATTGATGAAAGGTTTGAACAATCGTGTGCATATACTAAAAATGATATTTCAATTCTAGGTGGTTGAAGGCACATTCTTCATAGCTAATAATTTAGATGAGTTTAACATACAAATGATGGATTTGAAGAACATTAATGAGGCCTTCCCTAATGAGAAACATGAGAGTAAAGACATTAGAAGTGCAAAAAGTTAATTATGGAATCCACTTTGGTGTGAAAATTTTTCGGCGGCTTACTTAAGTATCAAATTGAAAAAAAAAAACGATAACTTAAATGCTTATAATGATAAATACAGTCTACAAGTCCCATGTGGCTTTTTAATGAAATATTAATGTCTATAAGGATTTTCTTAAAAGAAATTAGATGGCTATTTTTATAAAATGTTAATTCTAACATGGTTTTTTTATTAAAAAAAAAATCCAATGTGGAATTGATGGCCTTTCTTTCAATCTACTTTCTCTCTCTTCTCTTCCACCTGCAGCCATAGTCACCAACCTTTTCACCTCCTCCCATCGTCACCCCTAGGGGTGAGCATGGTCCGGGTTGGTCTGGGCCACCCTCTAATCCTAGGACCAACCCGTACAGTGTCGGTCCTCAATTTTTAGGACCGAGGACCGACCCTACTGAGCCTGGGACCAAGGACCGGACCGACCCAATGGGTTCGGTCCGGTTCCAGGGTCAACCCGGGACCGATCGATAATTTATTTCGTCTCGTTTTTTATACTCCCTAAAAAAGTAAACTTACAAATTCAAATTACACATCAATCGACAATGCGGCATTATGCAACTAAACTATAAATACCAATACAAGATCTCAAATGAAGCACAAAGTAGATATCACTAGTCAAGTTGTGTTTGGAAAGCAAGGGCAAGCTGAGCATTAGGGTTTCTAATTAGGGCTTCTTCTTTTTTCCTTTTGATTTACTTGGCGATAAGTGAGGCGATTGGCGCGAGTGGCGAGCGCAAGCGTCAAGTGTTGAGTGGGGTGAGCATCAACTGGCAAGCGGCAAGCGTTTAGTGAGGCCAGCGGCAAGCGGCGAGCGTTGAGCGAGACTAACGGCGAGTGGTGAGTGGCGAGCGTTTAGCGAGGCCAGCGACGATAGCAAAGGGTGAGTGGTGAGTAGCGAGCGGCACGAGCAGCGCGCACGGTCAAAGGTGAGCGGCGCGGGCAACCAGAGGCGAGCGGGATTTTGCTACTTTTGATTTTGGCAAATTGAAGAACAAAGAAGACAAAATGGAAGAGAACGTACTTTAGGGAAGAAAGCCGTGAGGAGATTTACGGCATAAACTTCGCGCCATTTTGGACGTCGCGAGTCCATGACTATGAGGAGTCCTTGGTCCTCACGGTGAAGAATGTACTCTGGAGTCTAGACTGTGGAGGAGGAGGCCGTGAAGACCTTTACGGCGTAAACTTCACGCCTTTTGGAATTGGATGCCGTCTGTCCATGACTGTGAGTAGGGGTGAGCATGGTCCGGGTTGGTCCGGGCCACCCTCTAATCCTAGGACCAACCTGTACAGTGTCGGTCCTCAATTTTTAGGACCGAGGACTGACCCTACTGAGCTTGGGACCAAGGACCGGACCGACCCAATGGGTTCGGTCCGGTTCCAGGGTCAACCCGGGATCGATCGATAATTTATTTCGTCTTGTTTTTTATACTCCCTAAAAAAGTAAACCTACAAATTCAAATTACACATCCATCGATAATGCGGCATTGTGCAACTAAACTATAAATACCAATACAAGATCTCAAATGAAGCACAAAGTAGATATCACTAGTCAAGTTGTGTTTGGAAAGCAAGGGCAAGCTGAGCATTAGGGTTTCTAATTAGGGCTTCTTCTTTTTTCCTTTTGATTTACTCGGCGATAAGTGAGGTGACTGGCGCAAGTGGCGAGCGCAAGCGTCAAGTGTTGAGTGGGGTGAGCATCAACTAGCAAGCGGCAAGCGTTTAGTGAGGCCATCGGCAAGCGGCGAGCGTTGAGCGAGACTAGCGGCGAGTGGTGAGTGGCGAGTGTTTAGCGAGGCCAGCGACGACAGCAAAGGGTGAGTGGTGAGTGGCGAGTGGCACGAGCAGCGCGCACGGTCAAAGGTGAGCGGCGCGGGCAACCAGAGGCGAGCGGGATGTTGCTACTTTTGATTTTGGCAAATTGAAGAACAAAGAAGACAAAATGGAAGAGAACGTACTTTAGGGAAGAAAGCCGTGAGGAGATTTACGGCATAAACTTCGCGCCATTTTGGACGTCGCGAGTCCATGACTATGAGGAGTCCTTGGTCCTCACGGTGAAGAATGTACTCTGGAGTCTAGACTGTGGAGGAGGAGGCCGTGAAGACCTTTAAGGCGTAAACTTCACGCCTTTTGGAATTGGATGCCATCTGTCCATGGCTGTGAGCATGAGGAGTCAACAACTTTAACATCATTTTACTTAGGTTTGAATATATAAAAGAATTATATATAATATAATATAACATAAATTTTACTTAGGTTTGAATATATAAAAGAATTATAAATAATATAATATAATATAATATACAGGGTTGGTCCAGGGTTGGACCGACCCAAAACTCTCAGGACTGAGGACCAACCCGCACAGTGTTGGTCCTGAAATTTCAGGACCAAGGACTGACCCAGTCCCCTTGGGAACCGGATTAGGACCGGCAGGGTTGGGCTGGTCCAGGGTCGGTCCAGGGTCGACCCTAAACCGCTGCTCACCCCTAGTCACCCCATTACAGCGGCAGAGTTGCTGGCGCTATATCCAAGTTGACACTACGGCGGGTCCAAGTCGAGGTGCCTCTATATTGTCCTTGATGTTGACAATAAATGCCTCCAAATTTGACCCGGTCGAATTTCGGATCAGGAGTGGCTGTCATTCGCGGCCATGGCTCTAGATTTGGAAGCTTGGCTAGATCTGCATAAGTCTTGCCATGTAAGATAGACTACGAGTAGTTAGCTAAAGAGTTAATTCGCTCGCCTCTTCGGTGTGACGAGGAAGTTCTTGTTCTGGCTCACATGGCCATTCGCCCCTTCAAAAGGAAAAGAAAAGGTGGTAGAAGAAGAAGAAACCATTGAAGGACGGGAGCCTAGCCAGCCTGCAACCATCACTAAAGAAGTTGAGCAAGTGATCATGGCACTAGAGATCCTTTTGTTTCACAAAAAATAACTTTTAACAAAGTATTTTTGGAATTTGTTAACGTTTGTTTCACAGAAAATGAATCAATCAAGAAAAATATTTTCGATCAAAGAAGAAAGTCTTCTAAAATAGGAAAAAATGCTTTCCACTTTTTAATTAGAGGAAAACGTTTTCCTCACTCACTCTCTTATCTCATACCCTTGCTAGCCCCTCTTCTTTCATTTTTAAAAATTTGAATTTTGAATTCTTTATTCTCTTTCCTTCTGCCTTGGCTGGTCATGGCGACGACTAGCAACCAGCCACAAGCAAGCTCAAGTTCACCACTCACTAGATCCGCAAGCTCGAGGTGGCTGCTCATCATATCGATGAGCATGAGCTTTTGACTTGTCGATCTGGCAAGGCTCAAGCTCGCCGGCCATGGGAGAGCTCAAGCTCGCCTTTGGTTGGGTGCCAACCATCGCCGTGATCAGTGGCCGAATGAAGAAGGAGGAGGAAGACAACGACGATGATAGTGTAGGCATTCTTTGAGCCTACAGAAAGTTTTATCCTTGACCCGTCCGTTCGAGTCAACCCTCTTTCTCTCACATGATCACCAGCTCACCTTCAATTCCCTTCTTTTCCGTCAACCTATGGCCAATCATTTTGTTGACTTCAGGAGTCTAGACAATCATGGCATTTTCATGACTGAGTTGTTTGAAAACTCCGTCTGAACTACTTCTGCACTCTTCAGGAAGAGATCTATTATGATGTTGTTGCATTGTTCTCGTCAAATCCCCATCTTATCAAACCGTGACAGTGTCATATATATATATCTATATCCAGCAAACAAAATTGCATTGTTACTATTGAAGCGATCGCTGATCTCGTCAAATTCCCTCTTTGCCATTTTGAGAAAATCTATATAAGCCATACAAATGCTTACTCCTTCGTACTTGAAAGTTCTGAGTTGATCCTCGGAGACAAAAATCCCACTAAGCATGCTGCCACTGAAAGTCAACATGATCTACAAGATTCTGATCATGCGCCTGCACCCTAAATCATCATCAACAAATGACATATTGTACTGTTTGTCCCAATATGAAGATCAGTACAAGTTGTTGTGCTGTTTGCATTCCCGTTATTGATTAGTACCGTAAGTCAAAGTCAAGCCACGAGCTGAGCTCGAGACGAGAAACCTATATCAACCCACAATTCATTAGTGATATATATATATATATATATATATATATATATATATATATATATATGTGTATGTATGTATCATAATATAACATGTATGTATGTATGTATGTCAAATGGGAACATAGAAATATAAATTGGAATTGTGCTTTAGAAAACAATACAAATATATATATATATACAAATATATATATATATATATATATAAATAGAACATGAAATAACAAATAAGAAGAAATTCAAATTGGACACTTGTGCTTTAGAAACCAAAAAAAAAAAAAAAATCAAAATTACTTCTAATAAGAAAGGACGAATTACAAATTACTTTTCAACAGCATCTTTAAGGGACTCGGATCAACAACAGCGAATTCCAGAATCTCTGGGTCTTTCTCCAAGGCTAGAAGCCTATTTTCATCTGAAAGAACCCACGCCTCGATCCCATTTCCACATCTAGTGTCCGACAAAAACACGTAATTAATGTTTGGGATCTCTATAGGTTTTTTCCCTGGTAAGCCAATACTGGTCACCCATGCCGGATTTCCCCAACCAAAATTAATCTCATAAAGCCCGAAATTGCACATACTAGTAAACCCTAGATAGTCCAGCTTATTATTATTGATGTTGCCGCCACCGCCGCCATTCATACCACCAGAGATGACCTCCTTAATTTCTCCGACGGCCTCGCGCAATTTCAAGAATCCGCCCTCGCCTTGCAGACCTTTTACCAAGTCGCCGTCGACTCTGGCCGTCGCTTCCCGGAGCCGGCCTGCGATGATGGCCAGGTCATTGGACACGGTGGGACAAAACCGTGCGACAGCCAAGAAGAGGTGGTTCCCCACGGCATAGTTGGGGATGGTCGGCGTGGCTCGCCGGCGCAAGTCCACGTAGTGGGCCATCAACATCGCCTTCGGTTTGGGGTTGACCGCTGCCATCATGGATTTGCAAATTAAGGCGGAGACGGCTTCCACACGGCTCGGTTTCTGGAGACGCGAGCTTGTTGCTTTGTCCTTCATCCTGGCTATGGCGGACGCGTCGAACACCAATCTTCTTGCACCACACCTGAGAGAAATGGTTGGAACGTGTCTACCCATTAAAGGAAAAATCCATTTCGATTTTCGTTTATCGAATTTTTTAACATAGTATCTGGTGCACATCGATAATAACATCTTATACAAGAAATGAGTCTGAATATGTAATAACAAGTAATGATATCTTAATGAAATTAGTCACTTTTTCATATGAACAGTCACAATCCAGACAGATATACCTCACCGTTGGATTATGCTTGTTATTATTATTATTTTTTTTTATCGTGCTTCTAACTGATTAAAAAGGTAATGGAAGCGACTCGTCCTACCAGCCTCTTTGGTAGCAGGGAGCATACACGCTCGCGAACGACAGCTTTTCCGGGAATGCTTCATATTGAGGAAACAGCGACAGCGTCGTGTCGAAATCCGGCCATACATCGTCCATGGACTCGTGGGCCCTCGCAGCCCAAGCCTTGAGAAAAGTGCTCATGCCGACCCCGTCGGCGACCACGTGCGCAACCAACATGCCAACCGCAATCCCACCACAAGCGAAGGCGGTCATTTGGACCATCGCCACTCGAGATCCGGTGTCGACTAGCTTGAAAGTAGCCCCCGGAAGGAAGTCTTGAATAGCCCGGGGGTCTGGCCGGTCGAGGAACCGTGAGAGGCTCGATTGAGCCCTAGCTACCGAGAAGGGGATACCTCCATCGTCGCACTCAATGGAGAGGCGGTCCTTGATCTTCCCAGCGAAGGGGTAGAAGCGGGTGAGGGTTTGGGAGAGCGAGCTCTTTAGGTTGCGTGAGATTTGGGATGTGGAGAGGGTTGTGTCGTGACCTTGATAAAAAAAAACAAGGGCACTGTACCTTGAATGCATCAATTGATCAAGGAGTGATAGCTTGTGGATCTTTAGGTTGTCTGGGGTTGGGTTAGAGGGCTTGATGAATTCCGTGGATATCACTTCGATCTCCATCACGTTATGATGCAGTTATCTTCTCATGTTTGCTCGGAGGGTTTCTACTTATATCACCATTATAGTTAATCATAATGGCTATAGATCGGCCAACCGGCGTGCTATATTGACAGATGGCGATATTATAAAGAAGAGATTCTTACATGTTGACTACCCCGCTTTCTCGGACATCGTCCCATCCGATCTCATTTTGTTCTTTTTCTTCCGATAGTCGTAATAATTTGCTCTTATAAATTTATCACGCCCTTCACGCTGCTATTTATAAATCTTAGCTTTCAACCAAGTCAAACGTATGGAACTTATCTTCGGTGCTAAGAATCTTAAAACAAGTAGACTTCTAACAAACAAAATCTTTGAAGGCTGCCAGTCATATTAGGCGGCGATTCTAATCAAAGCCTGCCGCGTGGGTATCAACTAGCTCCTTTTTTTCCGATAAGTGATGTCGACTCGATTCTAATACATATATCTAATTAGTCAATTCATAAGCTCCATGCAATGACAAATTCCTGTGTGTGAGTTAATTGAGAACTCGAATTTGGAGCCTGATTTGATATATGTGAATATGATGATTTACATGCATGAACGTTTAAATTCAAAGTTTTATTTTATTTTCACATTTTTTAATATTAAAATTTGAACAAGTTTTTATCTTGCAATAACCTTTCTAAAAATATATAAAATCTCAAAAAAAAAAAATTGTTTCTATTAATATTTTGGTATTGTGTATTATTATCAGCATTTTCTTGGATGAGGCTAAGGTAATTTCGGTGCATCATACAAGAGGTTACCTTTACCTACAAAAGAACAAGTTAGCTTCTTTATTAATATACTAGCGAATGGGTACGAGCATCCCGTGTATATAAGAAGATTTGGAATCATTGAATGATGAGTTCGTAAAATTCACAATTCAAAGATATTGTACAAATCTGTAAGGGAAGAGAATTATCGCAAGTTTTGAAATTTTTTTGGGAAGGTTGTTTCATGATAAGAAAAAATGGTGCAATCATTATAATTGATAGTCGTTCGAGATAAATTATTAATTAATGCATTTGTCCATGAATAAAATATTGTAAAATAAATAGTTAAGGATATTGGGGGAAGAAAACAAATAATTTAGATTTGTAGGAGATTTTTTTTTTTTTTACTTTATATAATAGTATAGATGTTTATTTTAAACGAATCTTTTGTGATAAGTGGCAACAAGTTTTAATTGCATATTTCAATTATTGACACTTAAATTTCACCAATTAGCCAACGGGGAATGTTCAATGTTGAACTTATAAATGGAAAGAGGAATTTTTCATGTATCCTATTGTTAAGGATAACAATGCATGACTTGTTCAAATTAGTTAATGCTTTTCTCATTTAGTCATTACTGTAGTTATTACTATAACGAACTATTCAAAATATTTTAATTAGTCCATTCTTATCTCATATAATTATTATCATAGTTATTACTGTAACTAAATAATTCAAAATTCAAAATTTTTTGAATAAGTCCATGTAATTATTGTAACGGCTAGTAGATAAATTCTATAAATACAAATGTTATCTTAGAGTTAAAAGATAAGCAAAACTTCATCCTCAAACTTAGAGTCTATTTTTACATGGTATCAGAGCACTGGTAAGATCATTGGAAACACCTCAGCTATTCCTTTTTTTTTCTCCCTCTTCCAATTTTCGACTTTTCCTATTCACAATGTCATCTCCCATCTCTACTCCAGCTATGCAACACCATTTTTACCTCAAACTTTCTAGTGATAACTTTTTATTGTGGAAAACCCACTTGTTTCCATTGCTTTGCAGCCAATCCTTAATGGGATACCTTGACGGCACCGTTACCTGTCCCACTCCAACCATCAACCCCACAAGCTCCACAACTGCTGCACCAAACCCTATATACGATGAATGGATTCAGAAAGACCAACTTGTTCTTAGTTGGATAATATCTTCTCTTTCACCCGATCACCTACCCTATGTGATTGGATTAACTATTGCTACTGATATTTGGAAGGCTCTACAAACTACATTTGAAACTCTATCCCATACAAGCACTCTTCATCTTCATATGCAACTCTTAAATACATCCAATGGTGACAAATTTGTTCCAGCTTATTGTTAGCTGGGTTCACTCTTATGTGGAGGAAGCCCAATGAGTTGCAAGCCCAAAATAGACTTGAGCCCATATAATAAGTTATATGAAGAAATAGGGTTTCTCACTATCTATATAAAGCGGTAGCAACAGAAAAGGAAATAGTAACAAGAGAAAAAGAGAAAGCAGAAAATCTGGGGTTTGGGGCAATATCTGATTTACATCAAGCTGGCGTCAGAGGTCGATTCGTGGTCCGATTGAGCTGAAATTTTGTCAGCATGTTCGTGGCGTAATTTAATCGAATCTGAACGGTTTGATTTTCGTTTGAAGCTCCATACATCAGGTTTTTTGGATTGATCAAACCTGCGTTTTAGTCATTATCCTCGATCTCTTGTAGAAGTTCCTTTGTTGCCAAGAATTATGTTCTTGAGGTGTTTGCTGCTATGTACCTCTAGTATTTGCTAGAGAAGAACAATTTATTGATAGTGAAGATTTTCGGTGGACTCAGGTCCTGTGGTTTTATCTCCTCACATCGAGAGGTTTCCACGTAAAAATGTCTTGTGTTAGCGTGCTTGGTATTTATTTTACTCTACTATATCAATTCCTATTAGGTTTTACAAGAGGAGATTATTTTATTCAGCTGCGTTGATTGATATTGAATTATTACGTTCTCTCATCAGTGGTATCGAGCAACGGGTTATTGCTTGATTTTTCTGCCTTGTGTTAAACAATGGAAATTTAATATGAGTAGAATGGTTACCTTTGAATGGTTACGTTCAATTATCATATCACGAAAGGGAAGATGGAAGATCTTTATATGTGAAAGATTTTATTTGCCTATATTTGCTGAGGAGAAACCAAAAAAGAATAAAGCCGACTGAATGGTCTATATTTCATCGTCAAGTGTGTTAGTTATATCGGCGAGTGGGTAGATGATAACGTTTTAAAACCATATTATTGAGAAACACATGCCTGTAGTTTATGGGATAAGCTCAAACAGTTATATGCTCTCAAAGACTCGGAATAATAAGTTATTTTTGATAAAGCAGATGATGGCTCTCAGATATCATGATGGTACTCGTTTGGTGATCATTTAAATTCTTTTCAAGGAATTATAAATCCAGTTGGCTGCGATGGGAATCAAGTTTGATGATGAGATACAAGCACTATGGTTGCTTGGTACTTTGCCGGACTCATGGGAGGCGTTCCAACATCTTTGTCTAATTCTGTGGGTACAATTACCATAGATTTAGCCAAGAGTAGTATTTTGAATGAAGAGATGAGAAGGGAAGACACAGGATCGTCCTCTTCACATTCTCTCGATGCCTTGGTTGTTGAGAAAAGGGGAGAAGTGAGTCTCGAGGTCCGAGAAATAGAGATAAAAGTCGAGACAAAAGCGGAGGTAAAGTATAATAAATTTGCTAATGTTGAGTGTCATTATTGTCATCGAAGGACATATTAGAGGAGGTTTTGTAGCGATTAAAGTGGAGAAACAAAGGAGAAAGGTAAAGAGAAGAAAAAGTGATAATGACAAAGACAATCATGTCGCTGCATAAAAGAAGACTTTCTCATATTTTGATGGTGATGTGGTGAATTTTGTTTCCACTCATGAGACCGGTTAGGTAATTGATAGTGGTGCATCCGTTCATGCACACATCTCAGGGAGGGATTTCTTTACATCATACAGGTCAAGTGACTTCGGATCTGTGAAGATGGGAAACAATGGACCAGCTCAAGCTGTGAGGCATCGGTGATGTGTGCCTAGAAACCAGCAATGGCACAAGGTTAGTATTGAATAATGTTAAACATATACCCGATATCCGCTTGAATTTGATTTCTACGACAAGTTGGATGATGAGGAATATTCATGACATCTTGGTAATGGTCAATGAAACTTACCAAAGGTTCTCTTGTTGTGGCTAGAGTGAAAAATATTCTTCGTTATATATTATGCAGGCAAAGTTGTCTACAGGACAAAATTAATGTGAGTAGATAGCAAGATGCACTGAGTTATGGCATAGAGAAATAGGTCACATCGGTGAGAAGGAGTTTGTCAATATTGGCCAAGAAAACTCCTCTCGGGATTGAAAAGTTTAGCTTAAAATTGTGCTCATTGTTTAGCGAGGAAAACAGAATAAAGTTACATTAAAAGCTCCCCTCCTTCAAAAAGTCGGTATATGGTTTGAGTGCATTCGATGTTTGCGGTCCTGAAAACAAAATCACTTGGTAGCTCTCTTTATTTTGTTACTTTTATAGATGATTTTTCAAGGAAAATTTGGATTTATACCTTGAAAACTAAAAAATCAAGTGTTAGATGCTTTTAAGCAATTTGGGGCTTCGGTTGAGAGGCAGTGGAAAGAATTGAAATGCATCAGAGGCAAACTGCAGAAGTATATTAGACCTTTTGATGAATCTGGAGACAACAGGTATTCGAGCATCAAAAGACACCTCCCAAGACGCCTCGATTAAATATGGCTTATGAGAGAATTAATGTAACATTGGTTGAAAGGGTAAGATGCTTACTTTCAATGATCAAAGCTATCTCTGGATCCTTTTGGGTGAGGCTTTAAGTACAGTTAATGCATATATTAAATCTTACTCCATGCGTTCCTTTAGAGTTTGATGTTCCTAATAGAGTTTGGACAAGCAAAGAAGTTTCTTATGATTATTTCGTGTATTTGGGTGCGAAAGCATTTGTGCATGTTCCCAAAGATGAGAGTCTAAACTTGATGTAGAAAACCGACGTGAGTGCATATTTATTGAAGTTATGGACAGGATATGTGGCTACAAATTTTGATCACTTGAAAAGAAAATTGCTAAGAAGCGAGGCGTTGTGTTTATGGAAGATCAAACAATAGAAGATATTGAAATCAAAAAGATGATTTCAGCACCACGAGTTAGTGATAATACAGTTGATTTAGTCGAGTTCCTCTTACAAATATTCCTACGGTTGATGAAGAGCAGCAGGAAGTCAATGTTCCAAATAACGCATGTTCCCGAACATGTTGAAATAGATAATACTATTCCTAAACAGAGGCTCAATTAAGATGTTCATTGGATGTTCCCGTTGGAGAATCAGACAGAGACCAAAGCGACCTTCCACGAATATTCTAAAGATGAGTATATTATTGAGCGTGCGGGTGAACTAGAGTGTTATGCGAAGCAATAGAAGATGAAGTACAAAAGCAATTGAATTGATGCTATGCGAGATGAGATGCGATCACTTTATGATAATCATACTTTTGAATTAGTGAAGTTACCTAAGGTAAAAGAGCTTTGAAGAACAAGTGGGTATATAGGTTGAAGCAAGATGAACATACTTTACAACCACAGATAAAGCTAGATTGATTGTTAAGGGATTCGGTCGAGAAAGGATTGATTTTGATATATATTTTCTCCGGTGGAAAATGTCTTCTATCCGTGTGGTACTAGGCTTGGCAGCCCAGCCTAGATTTAGAAATTGAGCAAATGGATGTTAAAACAGCCTTCCTACATGGTGACTTGGAGGAAGAGATATACATAGAACAACCCGAGGGTTTCAAAGTGAAAGGAAAGAGGATTATGTGTGCAATTGAAGAAAAGTCTCATGGCCTAAAACAAGCACCGAGACAAGTGGTATAAGAAATTTGCGTCGCTATGATAGAACAGGCTATAAGAAGACTTCCTCGGATAATTGTGTGTTTGTCCAAAATTTTATGATGATGACTTTATTATTCTCTTTGCTTTATGTTGATGATATCCGATTGTTGGGAATGCTTCAAGAATTGAGTTATTGAAGAAATGAGCAAGTCTTTTGCCATGAAAGACTTGGGCTCGCGGCGATTCTTGACATTAGAATTACCCGAGACAGAGATGCTAAGAAGTTATTTTTGTCGCAAGAGAAATATATCGAGAAGATCCTTCAAAATTTTACATGGACAAGGCTAAAGTGGTTAGTACTTCTTGCTGCCCACTTTAAGTTAAATATGATGCAAAGTCCTACCGATAAAGAGAAGAAAGATATGGAAAGTATTCCATATGCTTCGTGTAGGAAGCTTAATGTATGCGATGGTATGTACACGCCCGGACTTGGCGCATGGGTGGCGTTGTTAGTCGCTATTTGTCAAATCCGTAGAGAAACCGGAATGCAGGAAGTGGATTATGAGGTATCTTCGGAACTTCAAATTTGAAACCGTTTCGAGATCGGGAAACTTGAGTTAGTTGGATACACATTCGACTTGGCAGGAGATATTGATACTGTAAATCTACTGATTATTTGATTTCTTTGCGGTGGAGTGTGTCATGGAAGTCAAGATTGCGATGTGTTGCACTTTCTACAACTGAAGCTGAATTTATTGCGTGACTGAAGCTAGTAAAGAGATGCTATGGATGAAGAAGTTCTTAGAAGAACTTGGGTTCAAGCAAAGAGGTATGTGCTATTTGTGATAATCAAAGCGCACATCTTGGTAAGAATTCATCTTTTCATTCTAGATCAAAACATATTGATGTTAGATATCATTGGATAAGGGATGTTCTAGATGAAAAGTTGTTGGAACTTGAGAAAATTCATACGGATCATAATGGCTTTGATATGATAACGAAGACTCTACCAAGAGAGAAGCTTGAACATTGCCATATTTGATACCGTAAATGGTGATCCCTCCACATTGTCGTGAGGGCGAGATTTGTTAGCCGGGTTCACTCCGTGGAACAATGAGTTGCAAACAAAAAGGCCTGAACAAATAAGTTAGATGAGGAAATAGGGTTTCTCACTATCTATATAAAGAGGTAGCAGCAGAAAAGGAAACAGTAACAAGAGAAAAAGAGAAAGCAGAAAATCTAGGGTTTGGGGTAATATTTGATTTACATCAAGCTAGCGTCGGAGGTCGATTCGTGGTCCGATTGAGCTGAAATTTTGTCAACATGTTGGTGGCGCAATTTTCTCGAATATGGACGGTTTGATTTTCGTTTGAAGCTCCATACATCAGGTTTTTCGTGGATTGATCAAAACCTATGTTTTTGGTCAGATTTATCCTTAATCTCTTGTGAAGTTCATGTGTATTGCCAAGAATTATGTTCTTGAGGTGTTTGCTGCTATGTACCTCTAGTATTTGCTAGAGAAGAACAATTTTATTGATAGTGAAGATTTTCGGGTGGACTC